>MU188560.1:18062-60873 GCA_016904865.1 Pissodes strobi | reverse complement strand
CTCAGGCTACAAACTTTTCGCCTCGAGATAAAAAAAAACACCACTTTAGCCCCTAGGTATATCATGTACTATTAGGATTTTGTAGGTAAATAATTCAATCGGCCAACAAACCAACTCTTACAAAAAAACAACATGTTGTTAGTATTGGAAAAGCATTAACTATATACATTTTCAATCCGAATCTACTGCGAGAATATCATGATGGGTGATTTTTCTTGGTCAATATAATTTGTCATTTGTAAAGAAAATAAGGAATAAAATAATAATAATTCACAAAAGCACCTAGACATCTTAAATGTTCCCTGCAAATTTCAATGCCAAAAGTTGCCCTACAAAACGACCATTAGATTATGGTAACCTTGCTTTAAAAAAGAAGGATATTGCAATATAACCAAGGTGGGGTTAATATGCGTTGGGAAACACGCATCTCATATAAGTAATAAGTAGAAACAAGAAGTGTTTTAGTTTGTATACAATCGTGAACTGGTGAGAAAAAAAATCACTTAAAATGTGTAATTTAAAGGTAATTAAACGATGTGTGAAATAAGTTTGCTTTGTCTGTTGTGCGTCCTACATAATAAGGATTTTTAAACTGCCAGTGAATTACTTCTTAGTTGTTTAGTGTTATAATATAAGTAAAAATGTTCTGTGGTACTACATAAAGTCGAAATCAAAATGACGTAAATGCGAGCCGATTTAAACTCAAAAAGTTAAATATAGTTAGCTAAAAATGTTTATCTTTAATAGTTCAATTCCATTGGACACATTTAACCTCGAATCAAATCTGGTAGAAAATTTTATTTTTTTATTTTGTATATATGTCAAAAGCATGCCGAAACTAAGTCTTGGCGCAACTAACTGTAACCATAAAACCTCAAAACGTTGGCACTTTTTCTGGGTTTTCAGCTACAACTCCTTTTCTCTATGTCCTAGCAAAAACTATCCTTTATACAATTTGAAAGAGAGTAAAAAGCCAAACAATTTTCATATGAAAAGTTTTTTCCTAAATTGATTTTTTATTTCAAGTTCGATTTAAACCAACTAAGTAAAGAAAATTACTTGGGAGTCCCTGCACATATGAATGTATGAGGTATAATGAATATTTAATTGATATGTATAAATATATGTACTTAGATACGTGTTGCATGAGGGTTTTTGCCGGCCCAAATATGATTGTTGTTGAAATTTCTGATAGCCTTTATGAGGAAGTAGTTAGCTTCATCTGTAATCATTATTTCATGGTCAAACAAGGGATTATACCTATTCTTCTCCAGAAACAAATGACAAAAATTATCTGGCAAAGGAATGTCTCGGCTTGGACCGTTGGATATCATACGGGTATAATAGAAAATCGTGTTGAATTTCCCAAACTAGAACGTGCGAGAGATTCAAATTATTTCCAATTTTTCTATTACTTAGTTTAGGGGTTTCATCAATCGAATTTAAAACTGCTTCTTCAATATCTGAAGTTCTTCCAGTTCGATGGTCCCCTTTTAGCTGATTATGTGTCTGGAAAGTACCTGTTTCAGTCAATCTTCTATGCACATTTGCAAATGTTCGCCTATCTAGTATGGCTCTATTAGAAGAGCGCTTTTGATATAATCGCCTAGCTTCCGACCATCTGCCATCCGCCAAACAATATATGTAATGTATATCTGCCAACTCCCTATTAGTAATCTCAACAATTCCTTTTCAAAATAACAATGCTCATATATTTTAAGCTACAAATTAATAAAACCTGAATTTAAAAATTAAACTGTCAAAGTAAATGACAACAGAATTAATAATTCTTACAGCCACATCCTACTTAAAAGACAATGATAAGTAATAATTCTTTTTTAATGAAATAATAGGTTTTTTAAAATTCTCCACAGAAAAACTTCCAAAATACGAAGTGGCCTAAACTCTAAAGTGTATTTTTAAAATCCTTATTCATTTATGAATAATAGATTTAATCTCTTGAATTTGTTTAGTCCGACGCACGATTTTCGCCTAAAAAATAAAATCTATTTCTCTGCATTCTGTATGATGATATTGTCATATTAACGATATGGTTATAAGACCATGCAGAAAAATGGTTTTCTTTAAGCGAAAACCGTGCATCGGGTTGAGAAAATCAAGTGATAAAATTTGCTTAGAAATGAATGGGTATTTCAGAAATAATTTCTATTTTAAGAGAAATCAATGTCTGCCTAAATATGCAGTTCAGATTCCGCACGAACGCCACTGATGCAAATAAAAAGAAATATGATACATCAAAAATGCATAGTACCTGTATACCAAGTTCCATTTAAATATCTAGAGTGGTATTACAGATGTTATAAAAAATTATTTATTTTTAAAAACTTTACCACCTTTTATCTCAAAACTTAAGACGGTTAGGACATACGTTCATTCGAATATGTCTTAAAAATAAACCAAATTATCACCCCCTTAAATATTGATATTAAATTAGAAAACATCATATATAAATTAATAGAGTTATAGCTGAAGAACTTGAAAATTGCCTAGATTTTGAGTTTTTCAGCCACAGAAAGTTGCGCCGAGGGTGTACGAGGTCGAAAACTTGGATCCTACGTACTCTTGCTATTATATACAAAAGAACAAAAAAAATATTCTACCTGATTGGCATGCTAATAATAATAATAATAATAATAATATTAATAATAAAAATAATAATAATAAGTTCACACATTTTACGACGCCGTTATGTGACGTAAGAAAACATTAAAATTTGTTTATATGAATCTGGGTCCCGAAACGCATAGTTACCAATATACAGGATGTCAAACTTTTTCAAAAAAGACGCGATTTTGTTGAACTTTGGTAATTAAAGATTATTGGTGGTCTCTAATAATAAGGGGCTTATTTAGCTTTAATTAGATTAAAAATATGAAGTCGACTGGCGTCCCGGGGGCGTCATATCGAAAAAAGAATGTGCGCTCATGACTTTTTTAAATATTAAATTAAATTGTTTTCGGATCTTGCTTCATTTTTGAGATAAAAAAAATAAAAGCCAGTTCATTACATTTCTTTAGGGCAACAAAATCTACATCAAAAGCTGATGGGTAACTATTATTTTTCTGGAATTGAGTGGTTTATTCTATTCATAGAAATTGTTATTATGAATTATTGCAATCGATAATTTTTTTCTTTTTTTTTTGTTTAGTCGCAGGATGAAATAAAAATATATTTTTTCT
This sequence comes from Pissodes strobi, assembly GCA_016904865.1. Classification (NCBI taxonomy): domain Eukaryota; kingdom Metazoa; phylum Arthropoda; class Insecta; order Coleoptera; family Curculionidae; genus Pissodes; species Pissodes strobi. The sequence goes on along the minus strand of MU188560.1, from coordinate 57,673 downwards.
CTGGAAAGCGCAGCAAGTTGTATCTTTATATATTATCAAGGGAGGCTTTGATGGAAAATAAGATTAACGGTTGCAATAATTTATTAAAACAATAACATTGATATGAATATATTAAACCAATGATTTGCAGAAAAAAATAATAGTTACCCATCAGCTTTTGATTTAGAATTTGTAACCCTAAAGAAATGTAATAAAATATGGTTTTTATTGTTGTCTCGAAAACGAACCAAGATACGAAATTAATTCAAGAAACAAAAATTATGTATTTTTAATTGCTTAATATCGCAAATATAATAAATGTTAAAAAAAGTCAGTGGCGCTAATTTTTTTTGTCAATAATATTTGGAATGATGCCTTCCGGGACGAGGCTAAATGAGCTCCTTATTATTACGGATAACACTTCCAAATTTCAATAAAATCGGCCAATGCATTTCCGATCCCAGGTTCATATGAACAAATTTTCATGTTTTCTTATATATTATTCGAACGGCATTTCGGACACCCCTTATAACTTCATAATCATTCAACTAAGATTAATTTCCCTATTTTTAAAATATCTACAAAATTAATCAAACTCAGAACATTTAGTCATTCTGTATATGGAGCGTTTTGCTATATTAGTAATGGAGCATATTTTCTTTATGGAATATTAAAACTAGATTCACAATAAAATATATCTCAAATTAAATTTATATTGTATACAGGGTGTCCGAAAATACCCTTCGAATAATTTCGGGGATGATTCTCCATAAGAAAACATGAAATTTTTTTCATATGAACGTGGGTCTGGCAACGCATAGTTTCCAAGATACAGGGTGTCAAACTTTAAAAAAAAAATCGTTTTTTAATTAGTATTTTAAACATTCTTTGACCGATTTTGTTGAAATTTGGTAGTGTGATCTGTAATAATAAGGAGCTTAATCCTTAATTCGACTAAAAATATGAAGTCCAATGGCGTCCCGGGGGCATCATACCGAATATTACTGACAAAAAGAATGTGCGCGACTGAATTTTTTAAACATCTCATATTTTTTTCATATTAAATAATTAAAAATGCAACATTTTTGTTTCTTGAATTGTTTTCGTTATTGAGGAAAAAAAATAAAAACCCGTTCATACATTTGCCTACATCAAATTATTTTAATTTATTTTCAGTTATTAATCATTAGTATATCAACATTCCTGCCAAACATATATGCTGGAATTGTAGCAGTTCCTGCTGATCCTGAACAACGGCATAAATATGAATCTCAGGAGGTAGATTATTACGTAAGTATTTTATATAGATATGATGAAGCAATTCATTTCAGTAGTAATTCTGATATTAGTATTTTATTATTAAAACAGGACCCTTGCAAAGCTTCTATCAAATTACAAATTATTGGAATTTAAGTGAAAAATGTTCTTTGCATGCGCCTAAGACATTTGTCTCATTTTAAATTATTGACAGAATTATTAATTGGTTGCGGGATTTTCAAATTAACATATTTTTGCATACTACTTGAATTTCTTGTATATACTGCTAAAATTAGTCCAAATATTTTTATAGAATTTGCTTTGCTCAAAAATTATGAAGTTAAAGTATTTATCTAAGTATTAAAAGACACAGTGGCTATCGACAAACCCAAGCCATTTCTAGGGTGTGGCATGACGGATTGTTAAGCAAATTGACAGCATATTATGGACTACCCCCAGCACTGCTTCTATGACATCTTTCGGAGGAATTTAAAATCAATGCCGGAGTTCCTCAATACCAAAGAGATAATATACAATTATCTCCGACACTGTTTAGACAGAACAAACAATTCTATTTACAGCTTTGCAGACGACAGCACTTTTATATCCTCATTCATGTCGCGGACTCTAATGATCGCTGCTCGTTCCCAACGTGAGCGAGAAAATCAATATGCTGTCATTAATAAGGATATGAACGTCATCGTGGAATGGGGTGAGGAAAACAATGTCCAGTTTAACGCAAGACAGTCTCAAGCAGCTGTCTTCTCAAATAGACAAACAACACAGGACCTGACTTATCAATGACAGGACAACCACTCGCATCCATAAGATTGCTGAGCATCAACGTAGAAACAATGGCGTAATCACGTCACCAAAATCACCAAGGCAGCAGCACAAAAGCTAGGAGCACTTTAGAGAGCAAAAAAGTATATTGTATACACCTCATCAGCTCTTACTGCTTTATAAGCAATAAACAAGACCATCTCCGGAATAGTACTCCCATGTGAGGAGCTCGACACCCAAAAGCTTGCTTAAGATATTTGATTCCATACAGAGGAGAGCAGTCCGTTTTGTGGATGGCCCAGAGTTGACTAAAAACCTTGATAGCCTTAAACATCGAAGAAAAGTGGCTAACCCAAACTAACCCATCTCTTTACTATCGATACTACTACGGAAGGTGTTCGAACGAGCTGGCACTTTTGATGCCCCCCAGAGTTGTGCCAAACAGAAACACCCGTCAGACACAAGCTGCTCATCAACATAAGATTTCGTTGCGAACACCTAGGACGCCGCTGTTATGTGATTCCTTTATCTGAAGGACTGCTTTACCACGGCACATATATATGTGCCGTGGCTTTACTCTGGAATGGACATCCGAGGAACGTCTTTTCCGAAAACTACAACCTACAGCACCGCTTCAAGTCCAACGGTCGACGTTCCTTGAGTGGTATGGGATTTTCTGAACATAAAAAACGTAAACAAAAAATATCTCCTTTCTTCCAAAAATACTCAATTTTTATAAATTTCAAATAAAACGATAGGTAATATACATATTTAGAATGTAATAGTTCCTTGTAGATTTTTTAGAATTTCAGGAAGGATGGATAAGGTTACTACTCTCGTCTTACTAATTTTCCTAAGATTAACATGAAAATACTAAATTTGGATCAAATACATTTTTCAAGAAACTCTTTGTTTCATACACAAACATTTTTAAATCTTGGTAATCACTACCTACCATTTGATTGGTTTTATTACATTTTAAGATTTATATAGTAGCTATAGTCTATTCATACCTAAGTGTTTGAGAATACACAATCTCAATAATTATACTTCACAGATATAAAGCTGCAAAAACCAATTTATATATAAGAGTAGAAGTTACGAATGACCAGAACTAATATAAAACATTTCTTTATATTGTCATATTGTTCATTTCAAGTAGGTTCTTATTTCTACCTATTCTTCACTTGGCACATGTACCAAAATTAAATTTTTGAGAAACATCAAGTGTGGCTAGAATGTTTCTTGAAGCTCTGATGGCATTACTTTCCCTTGGCTATAATATTTTCCCACTATATGCGCTGTGCTCAACACTCCGTTTTTTTCATACTCAGATCATTGTGCTAGCCGGGGATTTCTTTCACTGCTTCGCAAGAGGTGTTTGATATAAAACAGGTTGTTCCTATTACTATTGGGACGGTTTTTGTTTCATTTTCCATATCCTTTTTATTTCGACTTGTATGCCTTTGTATTTGACACTTTTTCCTCTCTATACAATGGTAATATCCGGCATGGAAACCAACGATTCGTCTTCAAGGGGTCATCATCAACTTTCTTTTTTTAAATACAAACTCTTTTTATCGTTTTTCAGATGATGTTGGCGGTATTAATATGAATATGTCTTTTTATTATTTTTTTAAATCTTGTTTTTAATTAAAATTTTTATTTTTTTTGATTATTTATTTTTGCTTTGGGGTAAAAAATAAATGAACCTGTTTGTTTAATTTTTCTATTTTTTATTTTTGTTAAAAAAGGCTCCAATTTTCCACTTGACAAAAAATTAAATTCAATGTTTTTATAGAATTTAAATATTTCAAAAGTAACAAACTATTTAAAATTACGCAAGCACAAAATAAGTAGGTAATTTAAAAAAAAATAGGAATAAAAATTTAAAAAAGAATCAAAAAAGTAAACATATATATTCATATTAAAAATGCCAATATCATCTAAAAAACGATATAAAAATTTAAAGTTGGTATTTGAAACAAGAAAGCCCTTGAAGGCGAAAATCGGATTACAAACTGGATACCATCATTGGATGGAGCGAAAAAAGTGCAAATGCAAAAGTGCAATTTAGTTTAAAATCCGTTTTTAAAGAAACTCAGGAAAAAAATAAAATGATTTTCCAAAATTTTCGTTTTTTTTCTGGATATATGCGAAAATACTCGAAATCTTTAAATTTTTTAAACGGCATATTGATAGGCACCTGAATGCGTAACTTTGCCCTAATTTGACTGATACCGTATCTTTTACGGTTTTCGCGATCCCCATACATAGACTTGAATTTGAGCCACCCTGTTCTTGCATGTCCCAAATAAACGAAATTTCTGGTGTGTCCACTACGTCTAGAGTGTTTCAGTACCATATGTCATAAACTTTGACGTTCTATTCTTTATACAAATTCCAGTGCAGTTGTTACTGTATTGTGTCGATTTTGATAAGATTCACCTGTTTTCACGATTTTGTCTCTCACACAATTTGTGGCAACAGTTTGTTCTTGGAAGGCTGTTTTGAGTTCCTGTCTGAGTTTCGACTTTCAGGTATGCATGTGTTAGCCATGCTCATGATGCACCTCTGCTTCTCGTCTCCTTTTCAGTCTCCATGGCTATTTGACCATATATTGCTTTTTCTTTCCACCATGATATTTGTTCCTGCCTCCTTTTCTCTTTTAATATTTTACTCTTTTGCTTTCAGGTGTGTTTTTTCATGTATATCTTTGTATCGTTTCTTCTATGCTGTTTATGCATCCGGCTATACCATGACCAAGGATTTGTCCTCTGGTTTTAGGTAGTTGGCGATTCCTTCTTTGGCAATGATAAAGCTGGTTTTATGGTGTTTTTTTACTTCCGCCTGACTGTGCTAATTTAATTAGGTATGCCGAAGCTGAACATGATGACTGGCAAGCCTAATGAAATGACACAAATTTTGTTTTTGGCATTAAGTTCACTTTTTGGGATTTCTCTATTCCTTCGGCAGTATTCCATTTTTAGCTTGGTCCTGATTTTTTGTGTTGCACTCTATTAGGCTCGTTTATCTCTAGGTAGTTATATGCATCAAGTTGTTCTAATGCTTTAATACTTGTTGTATCATTGAGTTTGATGTTTTTAACTTGTTTGGAGTTTTCCTTTGATGAAGGTGACCTTTGCACATTTATCCAGGACAAATTACATTTTGATATCACCGCTGAACTCTTTTAAAGTTGCTTTGTTTGTTCGCGCTACTTTTCACAATTAAATTAAGGTATCGATTCCATTGCACAATTAAGGTGCGTTTTCCAGGTAGTTATAGTTTTGTTAAGACATACCAACCATATAGGTGATGTTCGATAGATGTTCAGTGTTTCTATGAACCAGCTGTGTGGTACAATACCGAAAGCTTTTCTGTAATCTATCCAGACTATGGTTTCTTTGTAGTCCTGTATCATTTTGCTTATTATCAGCTTATCCATAAGTGTATTTCACGCAGCTTCTTTGTTCTGCTAGAAATATATTGTTTTTTGAAAGATGGTCGTGCAGTCTTTCAGGTATGATTTTAGTCAGGGCTTTGTATATGCTGTTCAAGCAGGCAATTGATCTATAATTTTTAGCTCGTACCAAGCCATGCCGGAATGGTTTGATCTTCCTTAATTATTTCGTTGTATACTTGTCTTATGGTTGTATGTGTTGCTATCAGTTTTTTGAGCCAGAAGTTTGGAACTCCCTCGACGCCGAGTGCTTTCCAGTTCCCAGTGGTAGTAAGTGCATTATTCAATGCTTCGTCAGAGATGCTTTCCCATTACAATTTCTTGGCTTTGGATGCTTTGTATTCTTGCTGTATCCATTTAGTTTTTTCGATAAGTTTGGATTTTTTTTTCATATATTTTTTCAGTACTTTTCCACTACTTGTCTAGACGGCCACATTCTGACTTCCTGTACATTTTCCCATTATGGCAGTATAAAATTTCATTGTGTTTTCTGAAAGCATTTTGTTCTGTTAGTATCCTAACAGTGCTGGAAGGCATTTGATGATGATGGTTGAATTTTACGTAATAATAATTGCAAACTTCAACAGCAGTAGAATTTGAACGCAAAAAGTCACCTAGCCTTTCAGCCCAAAATTAAGAGGCCAGATGAAAATTTGCTACTAAGAACGATGGAGGTATGAATCCACAAATCATAATGAGAACCAGCCCCAATTACACTATTTGACCAAACCGGCTTAATTCTCGGAAATATAAATAATATTTTTTGTGCGTCAAAAAAGTCTACACAAAGCCAGAATAATTCAAGACTAGGATGGAGGGAAATAGTGTATCACATAACATCTAGTTTCCTAGTTTTCAAACGAGGTTGCTTAGCACGAGGTGTCAGCCGAGTGCGGACATCCTCTGAGGTTGAAAACGTACTTTCACACGAGTAACTTACTGTATTTTTTCTATGGCCAACTATGAAAATTAAAAGTACACTTTAAGTTAATATTACCGGCGTGTTGAAATTCACTTTTCGATACTTCTGTTGAAAAGTACCTACTTATCGCGTCATCCTTAACTAATCAAATATTCTGCCAAATTGACACCATCCGCTATCTCTTCAGATAAAATGGTAAATATTTTGCAATACGAGTGCTGAAAATTATTTAACACGCGTGTGATATTAGACATTTTCTAACCACAACAACCCTGCAGGGGGAGGGCTACAGATTCAGGGCTATTAGGGGATGTCCGCAGGGTGGGGTTTTGGCGGCTCTTCTGTGGATTGTCTGCTAGCGGTCCTCTCGCTGTGGGATGTGGAGGTGCAGACATACGCGGATGATCTCGTAATACTTATAAGAAGCAATTCGCAAAGAACTATCTCAGAGGATTTTCAAGAGGTGCTAACCGTGGTCTATGACTGGTGTGAAAGGAAACAACTATTTGAGAACCCACACAAAACAGTTATACAGGGTTCCCCATAATAGACTACCCATTTTATATTACTAATAAATTCCCTACGAGATAAGTAAATAGGTTGTTCTCTGTGGGATTATCTTCTGTAGTCTTTGGGATTTAAGTAAATTATTAATAAATAAATAAATAAAATAAAATAGAAAAAATAAAACAAATAAATTTTAAATTAATAATTTCGTGGAACGCCATTTTTCTACGAGAAGTTTGTTAGTTTCATCAATAATTATTTAATTTTTTTGCTTTGAGAGATATTATTTCAACATCCGTTTGATCTTTCATGGATTACTCAGTCCAACAAAGTGTGTTTTGTGTAGAAACTTACATAAGAAGCAATTCGATAGAAGAAGTTAACCGTGCAATAACAACAATAGGGGTCACGCGCCAAATCGTAAAACTGTTAAGTTATGGGTTCGTCATTGGCGTGAAAATGGTTCTGTACAAAATTGGAAGAAGTCTGGACGTCGAAGAACAGTTCGTACACCAGAAAATATTGAACGAGTTAGAATTGCGGTTACGAGAAGTCCTAAAAGGTCTGCTAATCGACAAACCCTTATCCTAGGAATATCGAAGGGAAGCTTAGATCGAATTCTTCAAAGGGATTTAAAATTTAATCCCTATAAAATAAATATCAAATGGCACAGCACCTTAGCAATCAAGATCAAGAAGCAAGGTTAGCATTTTGTCAAGAATTTTTGGATTTACATCAAGGAGCAATTCTTCACAGTCTCCTAATGACCGACGAAGCAAATTTTTATTTGAACGGCATGGTCAATAAATAGAATTTTAGATACTGGTCAAATGAAAATCCTCGTGAAATCTTTACACAGAACCTCCATAATCCAAAAGTTGTTGTGTGGTGTGGAGTAGGATCTTTTGGTATTATTGGCCCTTATTTTTTGAGGATGAAAATAACCGCGCTGTAACAGTAACATCCGAGCGCTACGTTAATATGCTAGACATTTCTCATTCCAGAATTAAATAGACGAGGATTACTAAACAATGCCTTACTATTCCAACAAGATGGGGCAACAGTTCATACCGCCAGAAATTCAATGAGGGTCCTGCGAGAAATATTTAATGGCCGAATCATTTCTCGATTCGGAGATTTGCTTGGCCTTCGAGGTCCCCCGACTTAACGGCATTCGATTTTTTCCTGTGGGGATATTTAAAAGCCAAAGTGTTTGCGAGTTGTCCAGGTCCAATCGAGGAACTGAAAGTCAAAATTCGTGAAGAAGTTGAAGGAATAGACGAAGGTTTGCTACGCCGTGTAATGAACCACTTTTTATCTAATATTGAAAAATGTGTTGAAGTTGGTGAAGGTCATTTAGAAAACGTGATTTTAAAAAGTTTAAATTAAATTAGCCAAATATTTGTAAGTTATCATAAATCCCAAAGAGTTAGCTGTAATTTAGTAAAATAAAAAGTTTGTTTGGTTAACTAAAAAAATTTTTAATTCAAATATTAAAATGGGTAGTCTATTATGGGGAACCCTGTAGTACCGTTTACAAGGAAGAGAAGGCTGGAAAACCTAAGAACATCTTCACTCAAAGGAAAAAGTATCCTGCGAACACAGAGAAGTACCTGAGAATTAATCTAGATAAAACACTTAACTGGAATGGGCATCTGGATAAAATTGCCACAAAAGCGAAACTGTTACTATGATCTGCAGATGCATTTAAGGCAAAACATGTAACATACATCCCAAACAAATGCACTGGCTATATTGCGGTCATAAGCCCAATGATAACATATGGAGTAGTGGCTTGGTTCTCTCATAGGTTACAGAGCTCCGCGAGAATCAATCTATCCACGTTACAAAGACAAGCGTCTCTGGCAACTAGTGCTACACCCACGGCAGCGCTTGAGTGTTTTCTAAATCTACCACCTCTCCAAATAGTGTCAGAGAAGGAGGCCAATTCGCAGGCGATCATCATTGTGCCCAACAGGCTGAAAAACTTCAATGAGCGGGACAGTATATTGGGTCTACCACCAGATGTTATGCCTACCAAAACTAACTATTACCATGCCTATGACGCGTAGGAGGACGTCATCACGTCCTCCTACCAGAGAGGAACGAATGGGCAAAAAACTCGGAACATCTAAGAACAACAGAGAATAGTTGGTCTACTGACGTCTCCAAGACCAATGATGGTACAGGAGTCGCTGCATGGAATAAAAATGGTAAGGTTGAGCTTAAATGTTCCATAGGAAAATATGCAACCATATTTCAGGCTGAAGTTCAAGTCATTGATATGACCGCACAGTGGCTCATCGATAGGAACTGGAAGGGCAAGTCAATCAAAATATTCTCGGACAGTCAAGCGGCTATAAAAGCTCTTGAGTCTAGCCCTTGTTCATCCAAGGCAGTATGGAACGGCCAGGAACTACTCACCAAACTAGGTAAAGAAAATAAATTAACACTGATCTGGATACTTGGACATACAGGACATGAAGACAACGAAGGTGCTGATATCCTGGCGAAGTAGGCGGCCGCAACGGCCTTAATAGAATTAGGACCAGTACTGGGAATAGCTTACAATACAGCTAAAGAAGCCCTCTCTAGATAGACACAAGAGCAATTTGTAGACAAATCGAGAGAGTTACCGGGCCTAACTCATTCAAAGATGTCAGTGAATCTGCCTTTAGGAGTGAGAACTAGACAACTTCTTCAACTTGGCTGACAGCAGGTACAGGCTGTAGTTAGCATATACACAGTGGCCATTGTCGGCTAAGAAGGCACATGAACAAGATAGGGCTTTCCGAAGAAACGTAATGCCTCCTGTGCTTGAAGGACGAAGAAACAATGGATCATGCTTTATGTCACTGTCCAGCAACAGAGAGAAACAGGAAAACAGTGTCTGGAAATTCTTAAATTACACATGTAGATTTAAAAACTTTCCATTCCAGAAAGCTAATCGACTTTGTTGAGATTTCCCAAAAAGGTTTTAAATGGTACTCATTATCCCTATATTTCTTATTTTTTATGCTTGCAATTTATGTTGACTTTCACTTTGACCATTTCTGGAAGGGTTTCGGCGCACTTTTCGTGGAAGCCCAAAAAGCAGGCGGCTATCTTTTTGAGGGGTCAAAATGAAGCGGGAATGGTCAAAAAAGGCATACTGTTCGTTTGGCTTTCAAGAAGGCAGTATCATAAGGGTTTTAATTTCAATTATTCAGATGGAATAACTTTTTGGGGAATCTAAACGTAACGGCTAACATCTAGATAATACAGATTTATTGTTAAGTAGACTGTAAATAGCGATTTGTTATGTTCTTTATAGTTAATCGCTAAAATAAAGAACTCTTGTTAATTGACAAAGTCTACTGTTTTCGGTACTAGCAGCTTATACCGAGCATTTAAATATCGAGTTGATATGTTGAGTTATTAATCTGGTAATTTCTCATCCAGATTTAACGAAAAGGATCGAGCCTCTGGCCTAGTGGAAACCACAGATGTGAGCCACAATAGACCAAGGATCACAGTGGAGGGCCTGAACTCACGTGCACGAATTCGAAATAGCCAAATTTACTTTCTTTTTTTTATCATTTTCATTAGTGGCTGTAGGAAAAATTATTATTCTCTTTAAAATGTGACTGTTAACTTGTGCTCAAAAGATATTCCAAGTGACGTTTTTGCGGGGTGTTCCCTATGAATATATTCGCAGCACAATTTCTTGTGATTAATAATGTAACACTGAATTTTAGCATCATCTTTTTCCGTATTTTTGGATTTAACTTGCAAAGTTACAACATTCTTGCGAAATTAAATACCAACTAACCTAAAATATGGCAATCAATTTTCTTTCTATGTTTAGTGTATGATATTGAAAAACTATAAACATTTTAAAAAAGTCACTGTTATTATGTTCCAGTCTCACCCAAAGTATGCTTTTAAATACGGAGTATCCGATCCACAAACGGGTGATCATAAAAGCCAAACTGAAATTCGAGATGGTGAAGTAGTAAAAGGCCAGTATTCTCTTGTAGAACCCGACGGTTCCATAAGAACTGTAAATTATGTTGCTGATCCCGTAAATGGTAAGAAAATTTACTACGCATAAGGATTGTAAGTTATTGGTCTATTATGTTAAGGAAAATATAATCGGCATTTTTTTAATATTGTGTAATTGTCTATGTTATCTCAAGTAACTAGACATTAATTGATAATATATTTTGCTACATAAAATAAAATTAATAAACATTCTAGGTTTTAATGCAGTTGTATCTAAGAGTGGGCCAAACGTCCATGTAGAACCTGAGCAACACTTGGGCCAAGAAGAAGTTGTTTCTTTACCAAGACCAACATACATAAGCGACATAGTGCCGACCTACGCTAAACCGAGCATACCCGTGCCTACTTTTGTAAAAGCAGCACCAGCGGCGCCAGCTTTCGTACAGTACCAGAAACCAATAGTAAAATATACTACTGCTATAGGTAAGGTAAAACATTACGTACTTTCACTTTTCGTTGTCCTGTGCACAGTAGGAACTTTTTAGTTGATTATTAGATGGAGAGATGGCAACACCAATCTCTCACCATACTGTATAACGGTGTCGATTTCTTAAGCTAAATTTGACATGTTCTTGTGATAACTACCGGGTGGGAGTATCTAATTTCAGTCTTTTAACGATTGTTCATATACACCTACTATCTCATAATAAAATGCTCCCTAGTTAATAAATTTTATCTCTTAAATGATACAAATCAATCGGCCGCGGCTCTAGCTTTTTCTTTTCAGTTGGGCTACAGTCGGTAGAAAAATTTGGAGGGTGGGCAGCAAAAATATGTAATATGTTGGGCAGGGTTGCCGGATGTGATCGGGCTGTGCACGCCCAATTTTTACCCAAAAGTCCTCAAAAGAAACACGCTTTCCGGGCCTTTCATCAATTACCCGTAGAAACTACTTATCCGTAGTCCGGAGAGACATAGGCCAACCCGGAGACTCCGCGTCAAAAATACCTTGTTGGCAACCCTGATTTCGGGTAATAGGTACAGATTGTATAATTTAGATATTTGCGGATTTGTGAAATCAAAATTAGAATAAAACAAACACTGACATTATTTTAAACTTTATTTTACACACAAACACATGGTTACAAAACACTTAACTTAAAAGAGAGATATTTTATTATTATTATGCTTAATGGCAAAAGATAATCTTTAACTACATCTAAGTCCATTGTTCTTACAATATTTTTTTCAATGTACAAAATTTCCAAATCTATGAGCCTCTTTTGTAACATTGTAGTCCTTAAATAATTGTTTATTTTTTTAAAGCCACTAAAAGACCTCTCAAAACTAGCACTTGATGCAAATTATTTATTTCGTGAAATACTAAATTCAATTACTACAGAACAATTGCAAGATCTGATAAGGTCTTTATTTTAACATCATGATTAATTTCGTACTTGTTAATGGTTTTTGATAGTAATTTTAATTCATTTTCGATGGATGCTATCACATTTTTTTGTGTTCTAAGAGAATGCTCTCTTATGCACACCCCCCTGCTAGCGGAGGGGTAGTGTGGGACTCACCAATTGGCATACCCACTAAAAAACTCAGCAATTCTCTCTAGGGGTTTCTACTGCATGTCGGGTGGAGGACTTCCGGGATTGGATCCTATTAAGTCCTGATCTTCCAATAAAGTCGCATCGCTTATGATTACTTGATCACGCCTCTCGTGTTTTATGTGTTGTTCCTTATGTGTTCATACAATTGGACTCCTAGGTCTATTGTGTCTAACCCATCTTCCGGTTCTTGGATCGTCTGGATAATAATGTATTATTTGCCTCAGGTCTTCATCGGCATGGTTCTCTGCCTTTTGGAATACGCGCCTAGCCTTTTCGACTACAAAGTCTTCTTATAGTTGCCACTGTTAGATCAGATTGCAGGTCGGCATTTCTGACGAACCAAGGTGCGCCAGCTGCCCTCTTTATTAGCATATTTTCTGTACTCGTTAATAAGTTAATGCTTGATCTCGCTGCATATCCCCAGGCCGTTAAACCATAAGTCAGTTGAGATCTGACTATTGCCTTTATCATGACGAGCTTAGTCTTCAGTGACATTTGGCTATGTCTCCCGATCAAGGGATTTAACATAGCCATTGTCCGCTTGGTTTTGTTTCTTGCAGCTTGCATGTGCCTTTTCCATATCAAGCCACGGCCAGGTGCACTCCAAAGTACTTGAAATCGTCGCTGCAAGGAATGTTGGTGTTGTTTGTCCTTATTTGTAGTCCTGCAGTCTTCCTCCTCTTCTGGAGGATTGATTATTGCTTGCGTTTTGCGTTCATTTACCTTAATTTTCGATTTTATCATCTAATTTATGATTTCGTCTGTGGTCACCTGTAGCACAGCGCTTATCCTCGTTGTATTCTTGTGGGTAAATTGTATCATTGTATCTTCAGTAACCAAAACTAGCTGAATGCTGAACGTTTCTCTCTAGTCGCGTATTCGTATTTTGGCGGCTGAAGTTGGTTATTAATTGTAAATTTGGTGTTGTTATGTAGAGAAAAAAACGTTCTTCTAATTGTGACTAATTTTTGCATTATCTGACAGTGTTTTTTATGAGAAATGGCATAAATAAGTGGTCCAAAGCGTATTTCTGTTTGGCTTATCTTGTTATTAGCAGTTTTTTGTGAGGTCAATGATCAATGAACATTTATCCTTTTTTGTGAAGTTGGAATCACCCAAATAAAATAAACAATCTTCAACCATTAAATAAATTTGTGTTTATCGCTTAAAGTTTGGTGTTTACCTCATAAATGTACTGATTATTGTACAATTGGAATAAAATTTATGAAAACACTTATAAATTAAAACATGTTTGGTAGGTTCAAGTATCGTGCTAACAAGGATTTTAAAAACTTTGTCTGCATAGTTTGCCATGGGATATTTCATCCGTCGTGCTTGGAAAAAATGTCTAATGTAATAACTATTACAGGCTATCGCATTCATTGCTCCACGGAATGTCAGAGTGCAGCAGAAAATGAAGATTATAAGGAAAAAGCACTAAACGGAAAAATTGATGAGCTTAACAATTGCATAAAGCATAAAGACCTGCACATTAATCGGCTAAAAAGAGCATCTCGGGATTATCAATCAGATGTTGAAATCGCTGAAAAATGCTATGAGAAAAAACTTAATAGCTGTGAGGAAACAAATAGCACTTTGAATAGAGTGATTGCAGACCTGAAGGCCAAAAATTGCTGTCTTAATGGACAGCTATCAGAGTCATATGCAAGCTTGGAGAAGTTTAGAAGAGAGATGGACGAATATGAATTAATGTGCAGAAATCTAAATATATCTATAGAGACCTTGGAAGAGGATAATAGATTGTATAGCAATGAAATTTTATCCCTTAAAGAAAAGTATTGCTTGAGTTTGCAGATTGGTGAGTCCTCTGCTAAACCTCATTTTCAGATTTTGGATACTGAGAATACCCGGTTTGGTATTGCTCAGGAATTTCAAGAGTTGTTGGATGTAAGACCAGTTGATCCAGTTGCGACGTTGGATAGTGTTGTGGTAAATAATATCCCGGAAATTGCACAAGATTTAAAAAAAACAAAATCCAAAATTCTTATATTGGGAGATGACTGTGCCCGAAATTTGCACATCTCGTTAAAACACGCTCTTGGATCAATTGTAAGCAAATATGACATTATTAGTATATTTAAGCCGGGTGCACTCAGCCTAAGTGTTTGCGAGAACATTGACTCTTTGATCTGTGACTTTGGGATCAATGACTTTGTAATTTTAACTTGTGGTTCTAACGATTTATTTCACAATAAAATTCCCTCCTTTAGGTTACTATTGTCTAAACTGAGGGCGTGTATGAAGACCAACGTCATTCTGCTCTCAGTTCCTTACTGCAAGGCGAATTTTAATCTAAATGATTTAATTTGGAAATATAATGTAAAACTGTTTGAATTTGTTCAGAGGTTAAATAGACCCCATCGGGGAATTATACATTTTTTAGATTTTAACTCAAAAAGAGGAAACAAATATCATCTGAGGGAAATTGGTATTAAAATTTCAAAAATTGTAACTAAAAAATCTGATATTTATTAATACAAACGATAGCTTAAAGGAGGGTAATGATATAAAGGAGTTAAAAGGAAGTCAGGTAATATTGACTAGCCCTATAGCGCTTGACCATGTTCCCGTGTTCCCCACTATTTCTGACAACGCAACTGATCCTCATAATCAGGTTGATCATACTAAGCAAGTTGATCCAAGTAATCTTTCCTCAAAAGATTCTTTTTTAGGTTAGACAGCGACTTTTTGGTTTTCCTTCTTAATATTCAATCATTGCGTAACAAGGTTGACGAATTGTATGTTCTCTTGGAGAGTTTGGACTTCCCCGAGTTGGTTTGCTTAACGGAGCATTGGCTAAGAATGCATGAGATCGTGGTGATTGATAATTATAGAGTGTTGTCAAGATTCTGTAGATCCGGTTCTGTTCACGGAGGAACCATGATTCTAGTGAACGAAAAAATAAACTCACATGATTTTGTTAATGTTCAAAGGTTTGATAATCTAATTATTGAAAATGAGTTTGAATTTTCTATTACATATTGTCAGAGGTTTGATTTGTATATAGTTTGTGTGTACCGTCCACCTTCAGCTAACCGGTCAAATTTTATTGAAAGCTTGGAGGCATTGATTAGTCAGTTTCCACCCTTCTGTTCTTTGGTTCTCTCAGGAGATTTTAATATTGATTTTAATTGCGACTCTAGTGTCCCAATAAAAAACTTATTATCGTGTTCTAACTTAAAAATGCATGTGTTGGAACCCACTAGAATTACTAAGCACTCAGCGACTACTATTGACTACTTTTGCTCAAACCTAGCAGATGTAAACTATTGTGTGAAAAATTCGGCCCTCTCTGATCACGAGGCTATAATAGCTGGTTTTAAACTTAATTTTAAAAAATCTAAACCCATTCAAAAGTATGGTCGAATATACAGTAAAAAACATTTTCGCAACTTTCGGAATAACTGCAGAAAAACAAACTGGACTGTAACTGGTAATAGTCCACTTGAATGTTTCTATCACAAATTAACTGGAAATTTTAATGATTCATTTCCTGTTGTTAAAATAAAAAATAAGGCGAAGAAGCATTGGTTAACTAAAGCTATAAAGGTGTCTGCTAAGAATATGCGAGCTCTGCATTACATCAGGAAGTTCTTTTCTGATAATGCGTTCTTGATGTCTTATTTTAATCAATACAGAACTATTTATAGAAGGGTGATAGGATTGGCCAAGAGAACTTACTATAATCAGAGGCTGGAAAGCTCTAAAAATGTTTCTAAGGAGACCTGGTCTATTGTTAATGAGTTGAGACGAGATGTAAGAGACAGTGTTCATTTCAATCCTACTCTCTCTCCCAATGAGCTAAATGTATTTTATTGTTCCGTTGGTAGCAATCTATCAGCTAAAATAAATCCAGCAACTAATCCTTTAAATTATCTTTCTGGGAGGTCTGTCTCCGAAACATTTTTTCTGCACCCGACTGATGTACAAGAATTAAAATCAGTATGTTCTGCCATAAAAAACAAAAATGCATCAGGATGGGACGATATGTCGGTTAAGATTTTTGTGAGCTATCTGACACTGCTCTTTTATCCTTGGCTGACGCAATTAATCACTCCTTTGTAGGAGGATGCTTTCCGGATTTTCTGAAGAAGGCAATTGTAATCCCGTTGCCTTATCCAAAATAATTGAAAAACTGGTTAAGGGTAGAGTAATGTCCTTTCTGTTGAGGTATAATGTGCTTAATGTTGACCAGTTCGGTTTTCAGAACAAGAAGTGCACAAACGATGCCATTTTTGCATTCTTGGAGCGCTTGTATATCAGTTTGAATGACGGTGCCGTCGCTGGCGCGGTGTTCTGTGACCTGACGAGGGCATTTGATTGTGTCAGTCACGGTATACTGTTACGGAAACTCGAGTTGTATGGTTTCAGGGATGTATGCTTGAGGTGGTTTGAGTCCTATCTTTCAGCAAGGACTCAGGTGGTTTCTTTTGGAGGCCGGAAGTCTGGTGTTGGTGGTGTGGAGTGTGGAGTGCCCCAGGGGTCGGTCCTTGGACCAATTTTGTTCCTTTTATATATTAATGACTTACCTTCCCTGGATATTAGGGGCAAATTTACGCTCTTCGCTGACAACACCACCATTCTTTGGCACGGGACTGATTCAGTATCTCTGAACCAGCTGATTACTGCAGATCTAATAAGGATTAAGGACTGGTTCGATAGTAACTTGTTGACCTTCAATATTAAAAAAACTAATCTTTTGACATTTAAATGCACCTTAGATGACATCCAGCTGGGGACATTGAATATTGACAACCTAGATGATGTTAGGTTCCTTGGCATTCATGTTGATAGGGCACTGACTTTTGCAACACACATTGAAAAGTTTACTGCAAAATTGTCCTCTGGTTGTTATGCCTTAAGATCAGTGGCCAGGGAACTGGACTCATCTGCTACTAAAATGGTCTATTCTGCTCTCATTGAGTCTCATCTGAGGTATGGGATTCCCTTTTGGGGCAGCTGCAGTGAGTATTTGTTTAATTCGGTGTTTGTCTTGCAGAAGAGAGCTATGCGTTTTATGTTTGGAATGAAGGGAAGAGATTCTTGCAGGCCCTTTTTTATGAGAGAGGGTATAATGACTCTTCCATGCCTATATATAGAAGAGAGTGTATACCTTGTATTTAAGAAGTATAAACACACTATTACCGAGGGTCCATATAATACTCGACAAATCCACAACATCCCTCTACCGATACCAACAACGAACCAGATAAGAAAATCATTTATTTATAATGCCAAGAGAATGTTCAATCGGTGAATATAAGATGTATTCAGAACATGTCTAAATTTAGGAGGGAGACTAGGAGACTGCTATTATACTGTTACTGAGTATTTTGAGGATCGGTTGTGAAACTAGTTGACTTAGTTCAGGTTTTTACATCTAAATTCTAAATGTTTTAAAATTGTTTTACTGACTATGTGTTTTGTGATAGAATTTGTTTGGGCGATTAATTTTTTTTTTGTTTCCACTGATTCTGCTCTTGTCTTAGTATTAAGTATTTTATTTTTAAATAGTTATGGTTCAGCTTTGTCAATGAATACCACATGTATTTTGGACATTAAAGCATGTTTTGATTTTTTTTTGATTTGATATATTCAATCATCTTCCCTTGAGCATCAGGCAGATCCGAGGCGAGCGTCATTTTAGAAGGGCACTGAAGTCGCTGCTCATTGGACGACCGTTTTATAGTGTCTCTGAATTCTTTTTGGAGCACTTTATTTCGGGATCGTGACTTTTTTAGCTTTGGTAAGTTAACTTTTATATGCTGTTTGTCTTTTGTTTTGTTTATTTTGTTTTATCGTTCTTTATATTTCTTATGTTAACTTGTATAATATTTTATATTTTATTTCAACTCTGGGCTTAAAACAGATATATTTTGCGGTGGATAAGGCTGTACACACTAAATGGTTCGTTTTACTGATGTTAATCTTGTTTAGTACTATTTTACTTATATGCCATTTTGTGATATTCTCCTGTTTGTATTCCATGTGGGTGTTTTATTGAATTGCCAGTTAATGTTTCTCACATTTTACACTTTTGCATGGTATTTATAATAAGCTTTGTCAACAATACAATGTATTCTAGACAATAAAGCATGTTTTGAATTTGAATTTGAATCAGCATACAATGATATTTGGGCGTCGTCGAATGATGGAATATCGTGTGTGTATATTGAGTACAAGGACGGTCCAAGGGCTGACCTATGCGGTACTCCTGCCTCAAGTATTCTGGGCCTTGATTTTTGCGTGGAATCTTCTATCTGTTAGGTAGCTTCTTATGATCTTGATGATCCGATCAGAGCAGCCCCCTGCTATGATCTTGTAGTACAGCCCCTGGTCCTCGTCGAATGCTCTTTCTACGTCTAGAAATATTGCACCTGTCGCGTCGCCTTGCCGCTGTTGAAGCCTTTTGTTACATGTTCTACTCTACTACTAATTCAGATGAATGTCTCGTTCTGAATCCGTACTGGAAACAGGGGATTGTGCCAAGTTCGCTTGATTCGTTGTTCAATCTCTTCAAGATCACTCGTTCAGCCACGTTACTCACAGCTGAGAGGAGACTGATAGGTCTGAAATTTGCAGGATTGGTCTTATCCGTACCCGGTTTAGTTATTACTATCACCTCAGCCTCCTTCCACCTGCTAGGAAGGTGGCCAAGTCTCATCATTGCATTGATGATGTTGGCTGTTATGTAACATCCATAATAGATAGGTAATGGAGTTATTTACTCTAAATTTATAAATAAAAGAATTTCGTCAAATATCCACTAAAGCTCTGAAGTGGTTTTATCAATAATGGGAGAATATAATTTAGCTTGAAATTCACTTTTCTTAGTAACATTTCTGTCTTCTTCAAGTGAGGAAATTTTTTAAATGATTATAGTATTTTTAAATTTTGAAGAAAATGTTTTGACCTTTTATTATTTTTTTCATCTTCGTTAATATTTATTAGCCTAGGGGTTTTCTAGAGTCGCAGTTCATAACTTTTCAAATTCAGAATCTTGCCTATATAATACAAATCAAATAATCGTTTTAGTGATTCCACCAATGATGGCATGACATTCTTTGATTTTAACAAGAATGTACAAAAACTTCTAAATTAAACGCAAAGCTAAAATTGATGTTGTTAAGAGTCCGTTTGCCTCTAGAGAGCGCACGTTATTTTCTGTTATACACGGGGTGTCCCATAAATTATCCGCCATAGAGCAACAGGTGATACTAGAGATCAAAATATGAAGATTTGGTCAATAAAAGTGGTGGCAAATGTTAGTCGTTAAAAAGATATAGGGCGTTGAAAGTGAAATTTACTTTTCGAAAAGTTGCAATAATTTTAAAACTGATTAAGTTATCAAATTCAAAATTAGTGTACTAGCATTTTCGAAGGTGGGAAACCCGAGTTCAGTATTAGTTTGAACCTAGGTTTTATTGGGCGCTTGCTACATCTTTAATGATGAATTAAATTTTGTATATTTTTTACCCTGAAAAGCTAAAACTGTTTTGACTTCACACTAGAAAAGAGACATCATTTCTGCGTAAAAAATATACTCTTGGTCAATATCGATTTCTCAAGCCGTTTGCGAGATATTCGTCTTTGTAAGTAAAAATACCCAAAAAAATAAATAAATCAAAAATATGTATGTAGAACTTAATTTATTTGAAATTTTTACATTAAAGCAATTTTAAATTTACTTTACCAGATGATTATTAAGTGGCGCCTGACATTCAAGAGGGTTGAATTTTTAATAATATTGGCAGTTTCTTGAATTTTTTTGCGAAAGATCTTCTCGTGTAATAATTCATCATTGTATACTAAAGCCTTCATGTGACCCCACAGACAAAATTCCAACGGACCAATATAGGGGCTGCGGGGTGGCCAAGAAAATTCACTACCGCGTCCAATCCATCCATGTGGGAAACGTCGATTTAAGTAATTTCGCACTGTAGCTCGAAAAGGCCCATCTTGCATAAACCACATGTCTGATTTTGTGTTAGGTATACCATCCAAAATGTCTATTAAATCGTTTTCTAAGTACTGCAAATATTGATCTCCATTAAGTATTTGCGGGAGCTCAAATGGTCCGATTAAAAAATTATCAATAATGCCGCACCAAGTATTTATTGGAAAATTCATGTTGGAAGTGTCTTGCTCTTGATGGACATGGATTTTCCAGGGCGTAATGGTGATTATTTCTCCAGTTAAAAACTCCGCGTCTGGTGAACGTTGCTTCGTCGGTAAACAATATCTTTTTCAGGAACAGGTCTTCGTTTCTTCGTACATTTTGGCAAAATTCTAATCTAGCTGGCAAATCTTCTCGCAACCAATTTTTGGACAAGCATAAACTGGTAGACAAACAACTTCTGCGTACGAAGAACTCTTCAAATGGTAGATTTACTTATTCGCGAAGCTGCTTCCAAACGCCTAGTCTTAACTCAGGATTCCGATACGAACCAAAATGTCATCTTCTTGTTCTACCGTTATTCTATTGGGTCGACCACCAGGATTTTTATTATAAAACGATCCTGTTTCGCCTAACTGGTTGAAAATTCTTGCATAAATTTGTCGATCTGGAATGTTCCTGGTACTCTACGTACCTCTTAAGTGCAGCGCGACTATTAAAATTTCATTGTGCATAAACGCAGAGCATATCGCTTTAATCACGGTTAGAAACCTGATCAAGCCTAGGCACCGAACATTCACAAGAGAGTAGAAGGTCCAGTCTCAGTCGGCACTTTTGATGTTAGGGCGTACAAAGTCGATACGCCAGACTTTAGACCAGACGGGGTGAAACGCGGCACGAGGCCTGAGCAGTTAACCAGCAATTCATCACCTTCCGAGACGGGGCAAAGAGGGAAATGCTGGGGGCGGGGCTTAGAGTGAACCTTCTAGTCTACTGTTAATGTTCGGTGCCATAGGAATTTTTAATAATTATTTATACCAACTTGAATATCAACCAATATATTGACAGAAGAGATGAATAACAATACCAATTGGTATCGACACGCATTGTGTTGTCAACCATGGCACACTTTGTGAAATGAACGTTTTTAGCCATTGTTAAGATATATTTATGTCTGGGGACAGCCCCGCAACTTTGATCCGTCAACTGTTTTCATTTACTTGGCTATACAACCAGTCGTCTGTATGTGCTCTGGTGTTCTAGAGGTCTGCATGATTGGCCTTCACTTCGGCGACTCGAGTTCAATCCCCGTCGGTTTTTTTTTAAAGGTTATATTTCCAAATAGTGTTTTTCTTGAATTTGGGTATGTCTTGGGTTAGCACCTGGTTAGTTTCTTTCTCTTGAGCCCCCCTAGCGACCGGAGCGAGCGGAGGGCCACGTTACTTTGCTCATAGTTGCGGGGCTGTCCCTAGATTATTGTTTAAGATATGCAATGGAATACTCAAAGACGAATTTCTAGCAAACGGCTTGAGAAATCGATTTTGACCAGGAGGACATTTTTAACGCAGAAATGATTACTCTTTTCTAGTGTGAAGTCAAAACAGTCTTAGCTTTACAGTGTAAAAAAATATACAAAATGTAATTCATCATTAAGTATGTAGCAAGCGCCCTCTATGACCTAGGTTCAAAGTAATAACGAATTCGGAATTCTCACCTTCAAAAATGCTAGTACACTAATTTTGAATTTGATATCGTTTCACTTTCAACACCCTGTATCTTTTTAATAACATTTGCCACCACATTTATTAAACAAATCTTCTTGTTTTGATCTCTAGTATCACCTGTTGCTCTATGGCGGGTAAGTTATGAGACACCCTGTATAAATTGGTTTGATAAAATTAATATTGCTGACTGATATGCGTGAAGTACCTCGTATCACTAAGTGTTTTTAGTTCTACATGGGTATCTACTGGGTGTAAATCTTTTTGTATTTGTAAAAAAACGCGTTATGTACGGAAGATCCAGTAATAAAAACATAAAGGTTCTCAAGAACAAACTAAAACCGTACGACAGAAGTGAAAACTTCAGCAGAGCGATACTAAATACTATATAAAATTAAAAACAATTTACACGCCGTAGAAGTGAAATCTTCATAAAACTAAATCAAGCGGTCATCCGTCCAAGTACTAACCACGCCCGACGTTGCATAAATTCAGTGATAGGACGACTACTACTTTTTACCTTTTACTCTTGGCAAACGTTTTCTATCTAATTCTCACGCCGGCCACCCACATCCTATAGATCTATATTATTATCTTTTTATTGGTGTCTCTTTTTCCGTTTCCTCATTTCTTTTTTGTCCGTTTCATCGAGTCTGACACTTTTCGACTGTGTGAAGTCTTTGGAAGGAGGTTCTTTAGGTGACCCTAATGGTGATTCAATTATTTCTTGACTATCCGAAAGTTGTTCTTGGCAATCTTCTTCAGGTTCCTGAACGGAATACACGTAATATTTACAGGGTCCGCTAACGAGGTCTGAACAAGAACTTATTTTTGATTTTTTTTTTTGTATAAGATACACCACAATCGAAATGCACACCGAAAACAACAATACCATGGCAACTGCAGTCATCACAAGTTTGTGGGCCTTTTTAACAGCACGTGGATATATCTCAGAAATATGTATATTTGGGCAAACAATAAACAAGTCTCAAATTTAAACGTATCTAGTTTAACAGTCCTTGCAATCAATCCATGACCTCGCGACGGCCAGATTATTCAATACTTCCCATTACTATTACCTTTAAAAATATTTTTCGTTCTACTTAAGTATAAAATACTTTTGAAACAAAATTAACCATCTCAACTCATATTCGAGAAATTCGCATTGGCTAGAAGTCAAGCATCCTCTGCTATATTAGAGTTCAAAATTTTAGTTTTTTATATAAATTGTCTAACCAAGAAACGTTTTACTATTCAGAATTTATTAGGAAATCTTCACTTTCATGCTACTTCTTTTTCAATCAAACAATATATCGGTTAGACAGCGTAGGATCCATACTGTGGTCGCTACAGGTATGATCACGATTTGATGTAATGATATTAAGTCAACCTAATTAGATACCTAACTAAAAATCACTTGATAGGTTGAGAAATTTTAGTAATAAGACAAGTAAGTGATGGCCACCTACGAACACATCGTGATTCAGTTTTATTTGTTCAAAATTAAGGGAGGTATGAAATAGCTTCTAGTTCTGTATTATTGCTCTTTCTATTTAGATTTATTTTTAAGCAGAAGCGATTTTTATCGTTTTGTTAGTTGACGTTTCAACGTAAATAATTTCCGAGAGAATAAGCTAAGATTGTTCTGTTGATGTTGTAAACAAACATGTGAATATACATTATTAAAATTAATCTTATACTAAGAAAGCGCACTCCTTCTGAGCAAGGAAAAATACAATAATGTCAAATGTTTAATTAGCAAGATCAAGTTAACTCTTAATTAGTTGAATGACCATGAACTTTTTTTTAGTAACTGTTTATTTCAACAATGTAGACTTAAGTACTACACAGCGGATATTTCCGAAATTATACTCTTTTGCAATATCTTTCTTTTAGCGCCAAATATTATTCCTTATACAGCATTAGCACTGTATGTAGTACCTGGTAGCATACTTAATAAAATATTAGACGTATAGTACCAACAGATTTAAATACATATTACTTTAAAAAAGGCACTGTGTGCTTATGACCACACGAACAAGACAAGAATATGGTGTGAGATATCTGAATAATATGTATATAAGGTAAATGACTCAGTACCCGTCATCTTAAGGCCCTTAGTATGTGTAGATTCATGCACATGTCGGAGTATCCGTCATGCCTATGACCCAGAACCCGTCATTAAAATGACCCAGTATCCGTCATGTTTTAAAATAATTATTAAAAACGAATACTTACCGTTGTTTTAAAAAAGTTTATTTTCAAAAATGAAAAAAAGAACATAACAAAAATAATAATCCTAAGACATCATATTATCTAAGATAATTTGTTGAAATAACCAAACATTTATTTAACTTAACTAGAAAAACGAACTTAACACTAAAAGGTACATATTTACTTATTTCTTTGGTTCATCAGAGGAACTAAACTATTAAACAATATAGATAAATGTACAAAAAAAATATTGGTTGAAAAGTACGTAAAGAAAAACCTATAAAAATAATAAAATATCCTTGTCATTCTATTTTAGGAAAATTATTAATCCTAAAATGGCCTCTTGAATTTATTTGCACTGGTTCCGTAATTGCAAATAAAACACCCTTTATTTCGTAAGTTATTATATCTTCCTTTTCAGGCCATTTCCAATTTACACCGATAGGAGTCATACACTTAACTGTAAACTTGATTTTGGCTTTCTTAACGACTTCTTAACGTGGAAACAGTTTTCCGTCGTATTTATCTGCAACGTAATTCTTGTCATCTTTTTGTACTATTGGTTTTTCTTTTAGTTTGTTAGCATGTTCTTAATTTTTTAATTTAGAGTCCTTATTATTAGCATCCTCCTGCTGTTTTTGTTTCAGTTTATCCATTTTCTGAATTTTTCTGTTTTCTTTTCTTGAATTTCGCTTTTCTGATGATATTTTTGCCAATCTAATGCTACTACTTTTTCTTTAAGTTTTCTTTTTATAGTTTTTTTGTTTTCATTAGGTTCCTCTCAAAATATATATTTTTTAAAAGAGGTGGGTATGTTTGAAGTACTTTCGTTATCCTTAGAAGGAGTGTTTTCTTCGTTAGCAGTTTTGTCTTTGTTTATCTCTTTCGGGCTCTCTAAGGAATTTTCTTTTATTTGCATCAAGTGGGTTTCCATTTTTTATAGCAGTATCAAAATTTAACTCCTCGCTTTTTCTTCCAATTTCAGCCCTATTTTTTTTGTCTTAAATCAGAATTGTCTGGATTTATATTAATTATATTTTGATCTTTTAGTGGTTGGTATTGATTTTTTGGGTTAGCTAAGAAGTTTTCTTTATTTGGACTCTGCGGTAGTTCATATTTGCTTGCATTTCCATTAGAACTATCCAAATTCGAGTCTTCACCCCTTTGTTTAAATTAATTTGTATTTTCTGAACCCAAGTTAATTATATTTAGATCCCTTAATGTTTCTTGTGTCGTAGTCGAGCTCTCGTATTGATCAAAATTTCCATTTAAAAGAATGCTTAAGTTGATTTTATTAGCAGATACATTAAGGTCTGTTGCACTTAGGTCGTTTATATCAAGTTTCGAAAAAATGATCCTTGACCAGTATAACATCATCTGTTGACTCTGCTACCAATGCATTGGGATTAATCGGTAAAACTATGGGAGATGTGAAAGTACTTTGTTCCGATAGTTGGTTAGTTGTTTCTGAAGCACCTAATTATCATCAGTTAATGAAATTTCACCTATATCTTTGTGATTATTATTTGATAAATGTTCTTGATTAGCCTCGATACTTATTGTTGGTAAAGAAGTAGGATGATTTTGAACTTGAATAATGTTTTCTTCTTTAAGGCATTTCCAAAGATAAAAAAAAGATTGGTGTCTTTTATTTCACCCTCCCACTTTGAGTTTGATAACATAAAGCTATTCATTTTTGCTTTGTTTATTTCCTCAAAATATTGCAAGAAACGATTTTTCGCGCCCATGCTTAAACTGATGTTAGAATTTGACTCTTTTTGCAAAGTAGCATCAGTTAGAAAAAATTTCTCATATTTATTATTATCTGGATTCAGAGGAAATAAACCGCAGGTTTTGAATCCGTTGGCAATGCACAGTGGTAAAGATTTTGCCTGGTTTAGCCCGATCTCCAAAAGCGGGACAAACTCTTCCCTGGAAATGGCTTTGGTGGAATGTTCAGTTCTCCAATTTTTTGTTACTTTTTTCCAAACTGAGTTCAAGGGATGGAATACAGCCACATCTAACGGCTGCAATATATGAGTAGAGTTCGGATATAAGCTAATAAAAATAATTTTATTTTGACTGCAAAATTGACTTAGTTGTAGATTTAGATGTGACTTGTGTCCGTCAATAAAAAGCACTATTGGAAAGGGAATATTGTTTTTCTTCAACCAGGACAAGAATGGATTAGCGATGTATTTGAAGAAACTTTCTTGAGTCATCCACCCATTTTCTGACCTACCAACGGCCCACTTCTTAGGAAACGTAGATACAATTAGTTTAGGGATTCTTTTATAAGAATAAACAACTAACGGAGGCGGCAGATCTCCAGCCGCATTGCACATTACTAATGTGGTTAAATATTCCTTTTCATCATTTGCAACGAATAAGTATACGGTTTGGTCACCTTTTTTTGCCAACACCTTGTCCCCTTTTAGTGCCAAGAAAAATGCTGATTCGTCACAATTATAGATGCGTTTTGGATCTTCAAAAATTTCAAGGTAGCCGTTATCAGTCAGGTACGACCTAATTTCCCCAAACCAGTTTTTTTATCTGCTACTTGTGCTCTTTGTTTGGACAAATTTTGTGCGGTTCTTTCACTTATTTTTGGATGACGTTTTAAGAAAGCTTCATACCAGTGACTCGGTCTATTGTCGGGAAAAGGGTTTTCTCTCTTAAGTTTCGTCATTAAGTTTTTCACGCTATCACAGAGTTGATCCTTCGTAACCGGAAACATTCGTTTTTGCATATTTAGGATCCAATCTTCCAAGATTTGTTCTTCTTCATAAGTTAAATATGCAGAAGGTCCTTTTGAACATTCCAAAGGCGTTTTATCATGAAACTTATCCGATAGTGTCATACGTGGAATACCGAAAGTTTTACTGGCTTTTGAAATACTCATGCCACTTCAAATTGCAGATAGGGCTTGTTGAATTGTATCCACAGAATACCCTTTAGTTTTCTTGTTTTGGTTCATCTTTACTGAAACAAAAAGAAAATTGATGTGCTACATGTTAGCTGTACATGCTACATGTTGCAGAGTGTAGGAATGCCATTTTTATGTAGCAAAAAAGTGTATACACAGTTTGTTACTGATGTACTGAAATTGTGTATATAAAAGCTATTAAAAATGGTTTGTCCCAGTATACGTCACCTCTATGACCCAGAACTCGTCACCGTACTTTAATAATGATTTCCTAAAAATTGGGCCACAGTGTTTAGAACGATCTCTAGACATAAAATACAGCATAGTTTTATAGTTCTAGTTCAACATTTTGTTTTGCAAAAAAACCTAATATTTCTGTAGTAAAAATAGAATTTAAAAATTGCTGTTTTGATCCAAAACCCGTCACCATTGACGAGTACTAGGTCAGATAGAAATTTAAGGACCCATTTTCCGTCATCCATATTTTTCAAAAATATTTTTTTGACACAAAAAAAAATATTTAAAGGCATTTTGCTTTAACTTAAATATGGTAATTCATATCTAATATCAATAACTTTTACGTAATATCAAAAAATGTAATAGATGCAAATCACTTACCTTATTAAAAATGGTTTGTCCTAGTATCCGTCACCTCTATGACCCAGAACTCGTCACCGTACTTTAATACTGATTTCCTAAAAATTGAACCAACATTGTTTATGACGATTTCTAGACATGAAAAACAGCATTGTTTTATAGTTCTAGTTCAACGTCTTGTTTTGCAAAAAACCTAATATTTCTGTAGTAAAAGTTAAGTTAAAAAATGTCTGTTTTGACCCAAAACCCGTCACCATTGACGAGTACTAGGTCAGATAGAAATTTAAGGACCCAATTTCTGTCTTCCACATTTTTTTGGAAAAAAACGCAAAAAAATATTTTTTGACACAAAAAAAATATTTTAGGCATTTTGCTTTAACTTAAATATGGTAATTCATATCCAATATCAATAACTTTTACGTAATATCAAAAAAATTTAAAAGATGCAAATCACTTACACCGACTCCCACTGTTGATGGACCACAACTAAACATGATTTTACCGCAGGTGTAATACTGACGTCAAACCCTCGGAATTTGATTGCGTGGTTGCTAAGTGTTTAAGGAAGTCACTAAATGTCTTGATTTTGTGTTTTTGGGTTATAAATTCTTAAAAACGGAATCAAAAAAATTAAACTGACGGGTACTGGGTAGCTCACGGGTACTGGGTCACTTACCTTAATACAAAAATTTGAGAAAAAAGCTGAATAAATGCAATTTAAATACATATTTTGAAATTGTTTGCTAAAATTTTGATGTTTAAAGTAAAATTTTGCATGGCAATATCCCATACAATCCGCTAAAACTGGTGCTTATCGCTTGAAAATATTACAAGTTATTTGATCCTAGCCCATTTTTTCATCATCAAATTGTTTCAATGAGATAACAGGCAATAAAGTTTCCATTTATTTTTTACCTAGAAATTGATATTTATATATTTTCCCTGAAAAGTCTATTTTTCCGACATTTTCAAAAGTGAGAAGCATTTAGAGAGTTTTTCTTCTAAAAATTCTCCATCGAAATGATAACTCAGTTTTTTTCGATCCTCTTGGCTATGTCGGCGCCAGAACGACCCAAAATGACCTATTTTCTAAGATATACACGTCAAAAAAAAAAAAAAAACTCGTCAATTTCAATAGGTTTCGGAAGACCGTCAAAAAGAACGTGTCCACAAAATTTCATCAAAGTTGTTTAACTTTGTCGAAAGTTATCGTGCATCAAAGAATTTTTTTTACAGTCGCACATTTGATATGATAACTCGGAAACGGAAAGTTGGATCGCCGGAAGCAATTGGCCATTAGCGGCTTCCAGGTATTGTTTAATAATACTCCAAATCTCAAATTTCCACTCGTAGCCGTTTTTGAGAAAAATGAAGTTGACACCGAATTTACCTGAATGAGCGATAGTCGAGCGTAACGCGTCACGTGTGGCATCTCAGTTTTACTCACTACCTAGGAAAATACTAAATAACTTTTCACTTCCTGACTCTTTCTCTCACTTGGCTTCTGCGGGACTAAAAGGCTCCTGCAGTATCGAAAGGGTTAATTGATTGATTGGTTATTTCAGAGTGGCCTCCACCAATAAGCATTCGACCATTAGGAGACTTGTAATACAGTATCGGACTTGGCAATTAAGGCCGTCTGGGCATATTTCCATAGCCCATTGAAATTATAGCTATCTCTGTCTAAATCTTCTTTAAACTTCTTCAGCTATCGTATTATTCATATACACCACACGGGATTCAAGACAAAACAACAAAGGATTTTTCACAATACAGGATTCTAAAACAACAATTTTCAAGTTATTATATTATGTTATGTTATTATCTTTAATAGTTTAATGTACTACAAAACTAATCAGGGTAATTCACGTGGGTAGATTATATATTCAAATTATTCCTATTCAGAAAATTCATTATTAAAACAACTGATTGATAATTAATATTTCTTAATACGGTAGATAAGGACAAAGGAGCAGTGACTCCACTAAAAATCAGATTGTCATATAAATTATCTTGCTTACCCGTACACTCAAAAAGAATATGGCTTATATCACCAATTTTCCCCCACTCACAGTAGGGATCAGATAACACTCTTATCCTATTTAGGTGTTGAGGGGTAGAGCAATGCCCTGTTCTCATTCTGATTATGGTAGTTATGTGACGTCTATTTATAAATGGAAACTTTGCAAACCAAGGAATCGTTAAAAATGAATCTTGTATCCGCCCATACCAAGTCCCTTATGTAATATATTCCATCTCATTTTCCATTGATCCACTTTATCTTTTTTAATAATAGTAGTCAAATCCATGTAATCAAATTCAACAGGCATAGGAACATTAAGAGCTCTACCCACATTGGCAAGTGTATCAGCAATTTCATTACCCTTAATCCCTGAATGTCCAGGAATCCAGGCAAGATTAAAACAAGAACCATTATTATTAGCTTCAATTTATTAGCTGTTTGGTCATAAAAGCCACAAAATGCAAATTTTTCTTGAGTGAAGAACTAGATATTTTTTGAATGGCACTATTCGAATCACTAAATATAATTACCCTCGATATATCATTTTCTAGACACATACAAAGAGCTTTGTGAATATCTATAATTTTCCCCGTACAGACCAGAGTCTTATCTGGAAGCCTACTAGAATACTTAATATTTCTTGTAGGAGAATAAATTCCAAATCCCGCACTTTGATCCCCATGATTGAGAGAAGCATCCGTAAAGAACCAATCATATCCCACATATTTACTAGCTTTAGCAAGAAACTCTTGTGATACATTATTCCCTGATTTAGACACTTTCATACTAATAATTGGAATGCTAGAAAGTTGATATTCAAACCTAGGACTTATTTCATAGATCCTCATATCAGTACACTCTATATCTGCCTCTCTAAGTGAATTTAATAAATATGGCAATCCCTTTTCTGTCCAATATATATTAGGAATACTCACCCTATTGTGAAATTCTTTCAATAACAATATAATAGTATCACCCTTATCTGCGAGCCTCTTAATGATAAACTTTTTAGCCATCCATTCTCTTCTCCATTCCAACGAGGGTTCTGCACATTCAGCCCATAGAGCCAGTAACTATGCGTAACGCTTGAAATTGCAGAGTATCTAGTTTTTTGAAACATTTCTAAGACACAGGTCTCAAAAATTGACATCCATAATCAAAATGTGACCTTATAATACTTTTATACAAATGTATTAACGCCATAGGATCGCACCCAACCACACCCTGCTTACAGCTCTCATTACATTAATACCTTTCTGTACATAGAATACCCCAAGATATTTCACCCATGGAATCACAAATTTCCCTAACCTAACTGGCCATACTGGCAAATCAACAACTCCTAGCCTAAATAGAATTGAGGGCGATTTACTGGGAGAAATGTGCAAACTAAGACCATCTAAAACAAGCTTCAGTCTCTCCAAAATAAAATTCATTTGGGATACCAACTCAGATACTTTAGTCCCTGATAGAAGCAAGACCAGGTCATCTGCATATTGAATGATTCTTAAATTGTCTGCTTTAATCTTATGAATATCCAACATATAAAGATTAAACAAGATCGGCCTCAGGGGAGAGCCCTGAGCTAATCTAGTTAAAGTGTTATGTGGTCCAATTAATTGATTATTATTAGTTTTGATATTTTGCTGTCAGTTAGCAATCTAAAAATTAAATTACTCAAACTTACTGGTATTCCATATTCAAGGAGCATATGATATACACCTATATATATCAACCTTATCAAATGCAGAAGAAATGTCCAAAAATACACCCAGTGTGTATAATCCCTTACATAAGCCTAACTGAACATATGTAGTCAAGATCCCTAAGCCATCCAAACAACCCTTATTTCCCCTAAACCCAACCTGATGAGATGGAAATTTAGATTCATTCTCCAACTTCCATTCAAGGCGATTTTTGACCAAAGATTCTCAAATTTTCGTGTCGCATTGAGCGAATGCAATTGGTCTAAAACTCGACGAGTTTAGAGGATTTTTTCCAGGTTTAATAATAGGATATATAATAAAATTACATCTTTAAATTGTAAAGGTAGACTCTGCCCTGATAAAAATTTATTGAGAATACCAAGCAATACTTTAAGAGCATTGCTTGGAATATTCTTAAAGATGGCATATGATATCTGATCCATGCCAGTAGCCGATTCTTTTTTTCCCTTTATTATACCTTGAAGCTCATTCATAGAAAAAAATTAAATTACCTCTTCACAAATCTTCAACTTAATACTTGGAACGGCAATGAGAGGACGAAAGTTATCCAGTATTATCTGGGCAACCACTGCAGTTGGGAGATTAACCATACAAGCTTTATTATTACCAGAAAATAACTTAACAGTTTGCCACACTTTACCAATCGGCATATATCGATTTAGAGAGGAGCAAAATATGAAATTGCAACGTTTTTTCTCTGTGAAAAACTTGTGAGCCTTGGCAATTATCTCTTTTCCTTTAATAAAATTTGACAAAGTTGGACTTTGTTTAAATAAAGTTTTCTTTCTTAATTTAATAATATTAGTACAAGATATGTCCTACCAATGCACAATTTTCCTTTCTCTTTTATTATGAGGCTTAGACCAAAGGATCGACTCATCCGCAACAACATTAATAATTTTTTCAAAATCATTATAATTATCAATATCAGAATTAGCAAAAGAAATACACAGCCCATCGTGAATCCTTCCCAAATCAGCTTATTTAAATAATCTTTTGGGAACAAAATGTTTACTACTGTTTAGCTCCTTGTAGAGTTGAAGAGTAGTAAGGGTCTGGAAATGATCACTGTTTCCACAGTCCTCAACCACTTCCCATGAACATCTTAGTGCAATGGAACTGAATACCATTGAAAGATCTACCACAGAAGGATTCTGACCCGGACTACTTAACTTAGTATAAGACCCATCATTTACAACCATCAAATCCATAGTATCTAGAGAATTATACCAGCTTATTAGAACTAAAACTTTCCCACAATCCATGATAAGCATTTAAATCCCCAACAATAATATTCGGATTTGGTATTGAATTAATCAATCGCACCCAAATAGCTTGTTCAACATTAACTTTAAGAGGGATATAAATATTTACAATATGAATAAAAGGATCAATAAGTTTAATAACCATGACCTGAAATTTATCTAGAAGATAAATATGACCAATCACTATCAATAATTGAGTAGTTGATATTATTCTTAATTAGAAAAGCAATTCCGCCCTTGCCATGCTCTATCTTGTCTTAGCAATTTCCTGCGTGTTAAAAATCATAATAGAGTGAAGATAATTTTTTAATAATATCATATTTGACTCAGACAAATGTTGAATCTTACGAATGATGCTATTACGATCCCCAGTAATGTTACCTTCTTTATTAATTAATAAGCTTTCAAGGGAGTCTTCAGAATTATCCTTCACCAAGGCACGATTAAAAAGATTATTACTTAATAGGGGCGTAATTGGATTTCTTGCACTATCAGGAAACAGACATTCTTTATGATATGCTCTGTCGTAACCTATAGAAACATTAGGGTTTTTTCGTTTTTTAGGGGAGGATTGTGATACTGAGGCATAATCCGGGAGTTGACTATACAAGGGCTGGAAATTTAAAGAATTATTACCCTGCTGTTTTTTTTTATTTTGTTTTGGAAGCTCAGGGAACTCCTTATCAACATTCTCAAAATCGATTTATTTTCGGAAATAATTCATATCAAAGAAAGGGATGTTATTAGCAGCCATATATTGTCTAATTCCTTTTTGTCTAGAAAATTCGGGGCAAGTTTTAGATGTAGTTGAGTGACTTTCACTATTACAATGATCGCATTTTTTTTCTGACCATTACAAACATTATTTTCATGGTTTAGACCACATTTTTCACATTTATCCTTACCTCGACACTGAGCTTGGGTATGACCATATAATAAGCATTTAAAGCACTCTACCACTGGCATTACAGATAATTCAACATTTATACGAAGACCAAATAAAGTTATAAAATTTGGAAGACATTTCCCCTCAAATGTAATAACACATGTTCCCGTTTTCAAAAATTCTGGCTTATTGTCAACTATTACTCTTCTATTAAACCTCTTAATGTGTAATGTCTTAGCAACACTCTCAGTGTTTTCAATAATTTCTTGCATCGTTAACTCTTTGTAAACTCGCCTAATTACTCCTTTGCAACTAACATTATAGTCAGGCATATAAGCTTTATAACCTTTTAATTTTAACTCATTGTTATCCACAAAGTCATTGGCTGCTTGTGGAGAATTGAATTCGACAACAATCTTATTTTTCCCCTTTTTAAAATTACCCTTTCTGCCTACAATATTCATTTTAAACAATTCCCTGGCTAACGCTAAAGGATGAACATTTTCAATGTTTTTATCATCTCAATGCATTGAATGGTAACAATATAGGGACCTAAAGAATTCAATTTATATTTGTTATCTCTTTTTTTGCTAGATGGATTCTTATCATCAATACTTTTTAT
This sequence comes from Pissodes strobi, assembly GCA_016904865.1. Lineage (NCBI taxonomy): Eukaryota > Metazoa > Arthropoda > Insecta > Coleoptera > Curculionidae > Pissodes > Pissodes strobi. Next base: position 23,260 of record MU188560.1, on the reverse strand, counting down.
ACTCGAATTTTCTAAATGTATCTTACTACTATAAATATCAGACATTTGAACATCATTAGGATTATTTGAGGAGCCCCCCCCCCCCTGAAGTAACGCTCATCTACCAACTAGACACGTATATTATCCATTTTCAACACCAAATTTAAATATACTTAAACTATACTTATATTACAAAAAAAAACTTTACCTTATACTAAGCGGAAATATGGATGTATACAAAACACAAGGTAGGCTAAAAGGACCTAGGAAAATGGAAAAATTCGGGAACCACAATCGTTCTTCTCGATAGCCAGGTCGCCAAAAAAAAAACTCGAAAGGGTTAAGTTATCTGAAATTATGTTTGTTTTGTCTGACTACCGGTAGTGACTGTCTTACTGGCGCATACAACCTATTTACGAATTAATATAAGAATTGTTTGCGTAGTGTCACTCCGTAGACTTCCTTGATGTTCTAATAATGTGAATGGTATTTCATATCAAACGTAATCTGAAATGACATTAATTCGAACATCTGGCATACAATAATTCTATAGTCATCTCGCGTTGCTCCCGTTATTACTTAACTTATTACGAACTAATAAATGGATGTTATCAAACTCATGGATATAATAATAATCATTTCCCTTTTAAGTGATATTGATTTGAATAGATCTATTCTAGTAAAGTCGGTTGAAAAATATATTTATCTATAGAAATGTTAACTTTAACAGCATCTACATTCGTCTTCCTTGCTCATGTTTAGATTGGGTAGATGGCGCGATAAATTATTCCTAATAATAATTACCTTGTTGCGACATGGAAGTAATCGACACTGTGTTTTTAATATTGCGACAGCCTGGCTAAACTGGAGCAAATATATTTTTATTATAAGTATATTTATGTATTACCTGATAATTAATAATGGAACTTTTGTTTAAAGAAGAAGTATTGAAATTGCCCAGGATATTACAGAATATAGGGCTTAAAAATTATTGCAATGAATTTAGCTGCAATAATATATATTGTAATCTACTAAATTGCATAAGATACTAAAGAAATATCACCCTGTCCTAAGTTTGAACTTGAACTTGGAGTATGTTATATAAACATTAAAGGCAAACTATAAACAACGAGAGCAATCAACGGGAGCGATTTTCAACCTTAAGCATGCATTGATCATCATTCTTTTAATATAAATACGCTACCGAACCTTCAGTTCTTCAGGTTTTGTTCTCACCAAAACCAGCTCCCGGGTTACTAGACAGCTGCCTACGGGTTCTATCCGCTCCTCAAGTTAGACAGCTGCGTTCTACTTCTTGTTTGATGGTGTTAAGTCTCGCAGCTGGGATGAGATTGTTTTTGATGATAACACGATATTGATCTGCCACTCTCTTCTCTGTTACATGCAGCTCTGGATAATCTCTGCAGAATTCAGTATGCAGTCCTTGTCGATAGCTGATGGTCTCTCGTCCTAACTATGTTACCCTAAAATAGATACGCATTATTGATTCATTAATGGACGGTGTCCATTTCATGCGTCGCGTCGTCTGGGTAATCCCGCCTGAGTGAGCGCTGGCTGAAGGTCCTGCGCAGCACCCTCAGCGTGCGGTATCTGGGTTCTTAGGTGACACCTGTGTCGTTGTTGTAGTTGTGGAGCTGTAGCTTCTTGTGCAGCAGGGGCCCGCCTCCTCAGCAACCTGCCACCGACGTCCCGCAAGATGTCATGTCCAGCGCCGGCTCCAGATATGCCCTGACAATCCCCAGGGAGCGACTTTTCTCCGAGGCTTCGGTTGATCTCCATTTTCATGAGTGTGCCCCTTTAACGCAGGGAATACGGCATTTTTTACCTTCTGCCAGCAGCCGAACCAAAGTTCAACTACCCCCGTGCGAGGTTATTATTATTATTATTATTATTATTATTAAGATTATTATTATTTTATTAACTGAACACTTTTATTTAAGCTAATTTTACATTTTGTTTGATAATCAATAATCTAATAAAGTATTATAAAATGAAATAAGAAAAAAAAAAGAGATACGCAGTTTTCGGCGAAAAAAGGCGAAGCAGTTCAACTATTAGGGGGGATGACAAAAATGGGAAAAATAAAATGCATTATGAAAAAAAAATTAAAAATTTTTGAAAAAATTGTAAAAAACGTAAAAAATTTTCGGAAAGTTAGTAAAAGTATTATAAAACCAAATAAGAAAAAAATATTATAAAAAAATAAAAGATTGTTCTGAAAGTTAATAAAAGTATTATAAAACGAAATAAAGAAAATAAATTATAAAAGAAAGTTAGATAAACACGGTTTTCGGCGAAAAAAATGTTGAAGAATAAAGAAAAAAAAATAAAAAAGCAAGATTTAAGAAAAAAGTCCTCATACCTCTATCAGAGGTTTCACTTCAGGTGTGTGCTTATAAAGGTGAGGCACATAATTTTTATTATTGTTATTATTATTATTATTATTATTATTATTATTATTCTTTTTTTTATTATTATTTTATTACACATGAACACTATTATTTAAGCTTAATTTTACATTTTACTTGATGATCAGTAATTTGGAATAAGCGGATACTTACAAAAGATTTAGTAAGACTTATTTTAATGTAAGGTAAGATGGTAGAAGAGTTACTTGTTAAAACTCTAAATTGTGAGATCCAAGAAAACAAAATACCGAACCTCAATGAACAACAAAATACCAGCTAACAAAATACCAAACTTCAATAAAAACAATACCTTTAAAATGCAGTAATATCCTAATATGTAAATGGCAAAATAAACCTTAACTGACGAAAATATCTTTAGATATCAAGTCAACTCTAACCAACGAGAATATCTTTAAATAGCAAGTCTGTTCCCAGAAACTACCTATTGGTAGCACCAGCTTCAGATGTGCAATGGGCATTTAACACAAAACACCCATCCAAAGTGCCTCACCATAGTATGAAATCACATAAACAACATACGTACTGTACTGAGCTCTGCAATGGACACTACACGCAGAGTATCCACTCTAATACCGCCCTGAGTGTGAAATGGATGCCACATCCACTCCCTGCTAGTAATAAGTAAAACCAATAAAAGAATAATGTGATCACACCCGAGCATAAGCATCCCCTGTACTGAATTGTGCAATGGTCATTACACGCAAAGTGACCGCTCCAATACAGGCATTGAAAATATTGCCCTGAGCGTGCAATGGATGCCAAACAACAACATTTATTACATTAATTAAATACATGTAATGTACACGACATCCGCTCCAGATAATAGCAACTACCTAACCATAAGACTTAGCCAAAACAGACAACCCATAAAGAATAAAACACAGCAAGTGCCATCAAAAGGGTATGCTCAGTGAAAAACATGCCAATTATTAAAATTGCTGCCTTGTCCAAATCACAAAACACAAGCACATGAAACAGCACATACTTTACGTCTTCAAGACCAATAAAACTTTTAGGAGTGGGTTCGCTTTGCTTACACTTCAAAGTTGTCGATATTTCTTTAGAATCAGTTATCAGATCTGACACCATTACTTCTCCTTGCCCCCTTTTCAGTAGACGATGCAGTTGATGAACACATGTCAGACACATTCGCCATTAACGCGGGCGTGCCTCAGGGCGCAATACTTTCACCAACTCTGATTCTCATCTATATTAATGATCTGCTGACCGAAACAAATAATCCTGTTTACAGTTTTGCAGATTTCAGTAGCCCCAATTTAGATCAGAATAACCTTTACCAGTGGCTGAGACTTACCACCGCAGACAAGATCAGATTACAGCAATTAATCAAGATCTGTAGTAAGTTCAAACTTAGAGCGACAGAAATTTGGTCCAGTTCAATGCAGCAAAGACCCAAGCAGCCACGTTTACCAAGAGGGCCAATACGGCGGGCCCTGACGTCATTATGGCAGGATCGACCATTCCTCCATCCTCGTCAATCGGACTACTGAGTGTCTCGGTCAACAGCAATATATCCTGGCATGACCACGTTGCTAACATCGCAAAATCAGCCTCCCAGAAGCTTGGTGCGCTATTTCGCAACAAAAACTGTAGACACAGCAGCAGTTGCTCTTGCTCTACAAAGCGCAAATAAGACCGTGCTTAGAATAGTGCTCACACATCTGGGGTGCCGCACCAAAGCACACCTTGAAGTTGATGGATTCCATTCAGAAGAGAGCTGTGCATCTCGTTGGGGACCCGGAGCTGACCCAGAATCTGTATAGTCTGGAACACCCCAGCAGATATGTGGCCGAGAGGTTCCTAATTTACAGATACTTTCACGGCAGATGTTCCCAGACTATTCAATAATAAGAGGCCCTTGTTTCACTGAAGATTTCGGCTTAATTATTTTTATTCTTAATTAAAAGCGTATTTTACGTTTAGGAAATTAAATGGATCTTACATTCGGCCATCCTGCATTCACCTCGACCGGAGGTGGCCATCACTTGGTTCACCAGGATCAGATAGTACCACTCCATCTTCATGAATACTTTCTCCGGATTCTCCAGAATACACTCCACCAGGTGGCAATCAAGGACGTAGATGATCCACTGCTACAACCCCCTCATATGTAGCCTTTTTCGAGAGAGGACGTGACCGAGGCATATCTTTTAAAATGTATCTATCATTCCGCAGCACAGCTTTAACCATCATTGGACCATCATATGGTGGAAGTAATTTATGACTTGTTCCCGTTGACTGTTGATTTTGGAAAGTCAAAGCCAGATCACAAACCTTGTATTGATTTGGTGACTTTCCCTTTTTATCAAAAACTTGCTTTTGTCCTAAGCGTTTCTTATCTTTTCGGCTGCTTGATGACGGATCTCTATAAGGTCTTCTATGATATTTGATATCTTTCCAATTTCTTCGGTTAAAAGACTATCACTATCTCCTCTTGGAGAAAAACACAATAATAGCTGACTTGGAGTCTTCTCTGTTTAACACATTATTAATACCAAACTGTATGTTTAGAACATTCTCGTCCCACCGCTCTTATTCAAGCGTAAAAGACAAACCTGAATAGTTTATTACTTTACGTACTTTATTAGCCTATTGCCCTCTTAGGGGAATACCAATCTAAATCGAGTTCAGATGTTCAGGCGGTATGGCGGCAGGGTGCCATAAAACGTAATAAAATATTACAGAAATCCCAAAACACGCTTGGATATGCAATAGTTCTTAAATTATGCATTTCTCCATAGAAACTAC
>MU188560.1:2367-13062 GCA_016904865.1 Pissodes strobi | reverse complement strand
GTGTATAATTTATTTATGTATTTCCTATACTATACTATAATACCAACTGAAATGTATTTTATACTGAGCTAAAAATAAACCTACAATGAAATTCCCATTCGTAAAATGATCAAAGATAAGTCGTGAACTTATAGTACAATCAAAGTTTACGTGGAACCTACATTAAATGGAGCAGTAGCGTTTTTTTGCTTCTGTGTTTTGATTCTATGAGTTGCGACCCTGAGGACTGTGCTGAGAGGTGGTCGAAAAATAGCGATTTTTTCGATCTTTTGTCGGTTTTTCGACAATATCTCCCAAGCTGTGGGTTTTTGAAAAAAAGTATACCTTTCTTTTTTAAAGCAGATTAAATTTTCTACAAAACGAGACCCAAACCGTACTTGTAAGCTAAACAGTTACTGAGATACAGCTCTTCGTAAATAGAGCATTTTTTACAAAAAGTGCAAATTTTAAGATTTTTTCATGTTCCGAATTATATATCGGCAAAGTATATAACCAGAAAATCAGAAAATTATTGTAAATTGAATTTATAGTTATAACGTTTATTGTAAGATAAACTGTATGCAAGCATGGTTAAAAATATTGACAACAGCAATTTCAGTTACAAAGAAGAGGATCCAATTTTGATAGAATAGAATAGAATTGAAGGGAGTTGGCGCTGGTACCTGCCTCTGCCACTGCAACCTATGCAGATTTATTGTAGGACTCCCAACCGTGCTAAGAGGACCTCATCCAGTCTGGTCTTCCTAATCAGACTCCACAAATGGAGTACTGGCTCCTCCATGTACCTTGTAGGTCCTGGTTTGGTCTCTCCTAGCCTTGCATACCTGAGCCTGCAGAGAGTCTTACACTCGCACCACACGTGTTTTGGACTTTTTTCCTCCTCCTGACAGAACCTGCAACGGCTATTATCTGCCAAGCCGATCTTTTACATGTGTCTGTTCATTCTACAGCGCCCCGTCAGCTGACCCACTAATATTCTTATCGTCTTGCGATTCCTCTTAAGTAGATCTGCCGTGAATTTTGTGGAGCCGTGTTTTATGAACTAGTTGGCCTGTAGTTGCCCCGGTGTCTGTAACAACTAATTTAGATATTGTTTATCTATCTAGCTTTCAACTGCTGTTTTGAAGACTCTTCCTGCTATCCCGCAGTAGGACACAGGTCTCAACGTAACCTTACTTGCGCCCCGTTTTGAAAGTGGTCGGCTTCTTCATTGCCTTGATGGCCGTCATGTCACGGAACCTATGCAATACTTATTGTTACGACTGACCTCTTCAAGGGCGCCTATTCAGTCTTTAACTAGTCTAGATCTGACCTTGTGTACACTAACTGCTTTTAAGGCGGCCTGACTGTCAGAGTATATGACTACCCTCCTTTTTTCTAATGTTCAATTTCTCTATCTCTTTGGCGCAGTGTTGAATTGCCGCGACTTCTGCTTGAAACTCTGTGCCTTGACTGCCTATGTTTATGGATATATTTGACCTTGGTCCGTGGACGACTGCTCTCACCCCTTTACCGGTCTTAGAGCCGTCGGTATACCATACTTGGTCCGCTTTTAGAGCAGGCCTCCCTTCCATTCTTCTCTGTCTACAATTACTACTGAGAAGGGTCTATCAAACCCATAAGAGGGGACTGTCTCGTCTGATGGCATTTCGCACAGATACTTGATCTCCTCGCTGTCCCCTAGTTTCCAGCTTGTGGTCCTTTCAAATTTAATGATAGGCTTGTTGCCTTGCTTGAGCTAACATTGTACCATTCTTACATTCCCCTGTATGAGGATACGTAATGAAAGTTGATTTAGCAGGACTTCCATTGCTACAGTTGGGGTTGTTTTCATCGCCCCGAGTCAGCCTTTATACGCCTGCTAGTTGCTTGATTGCACCTGTTTGCGTGGCCTTTAGCCCCAGGCTATAAAGCCATAGGTTAGCATGAGCTTTACTACCATTTTGCGGTGGGGCTCAGATCCCAGTTTCTCACGCAAAGTTGCCTGCATATGCCCAGTGCAATTCTTGCTTTCTGAGTGAACTTGCTAAGATGCGGTCTTCAAGTCATACCTTGGTCAAAAGTGATACCTAGGCATTTGACTTTCTTGGAAAAGGGAATTATTATCCAGTTGAGCATTGGATTTTTCAGAGCCTTTAATGCTATTTTCTTTATGAACGGAACTATTGTAGTTTTCAGCGGATTAACCGACAGATCCTCCTCTTCAAGCCGTTTGCTTACTATATTCAAGGCTTTTTGTGCTTTTGTTGAAACATAGCTCATGTTCCTTCCCTTGACTACTATGACTAAGTCGTCTGTGTAGAGAAGTATCATTCATTTTCCATCTTGTTTAGTACACTATCTACCAGAATCGCTCACAGTAGTGGGGAAGGACCCCTCCTTAGAGGCAGCCCCGTCCCACCCCCACCGTAACCGTAGCCGCCCTATGGCGGCAGTTATCTTCCCACACTTTAGGTTTGTTTGGATCCAGTTGCAGATGGTTGGGGAGATTATTTTGTGTTTGAGTGCCATGACCAGTGATTTGGCTGAAACGTTGTTGAAATCACCCTCTATGTCCAGAAAGGTGGCTAGTGCCACTCCCTTATCGTCTATTGCCTTCATCAGGAGTCTATTTTGATCGTCCAGGGCCAAATCTGTCTTCCTAGTTGGTACGCATATTGACGCCCGTGAAGGGGGTTATTTGTTGTCGCTGATATACCGATCGACTAGTTTTTCCAGTGTTTTAAGCAAGAATGAAGTTAGACTTATTGGTCTGTATGACTTTGGCGTTTGGTCAAGTGACACCTGATGCCTATTTGTGGCAAAAAGACGACCTTTGCCCTTTGCCATACTGCTGTCGCTCCACGCTATACATCCTCTGAGTAATGTGCAGATGTGTGGCATTAGTATATACTGCATTTTCTGCAGCAGAACTGGGTAGATTCCATCAGGACCGGGGGGCTTATAAGGCTGGAATTCCCATATTGCCCATTTAGTTTTTTCAAATGTAACAATCTCGTTGGCCCTTTTCCAATCTGTATTTCTCTGACCTTGGATGCCTTGCTCTTGGTTCTGGCCTGCTCTGATTGGTTATGACTCTGGACCCTGTAAAATGTGTGTTCGTCAGTAGTTCCAGAGTTTCTTTTGTGGAGCTAATAAACATGCCATCTAGTTTCTTTAGATCTCCAGCTTCTCCCGTAGTTGCTTCGACAGCCAGAACTTTGTACACTCTTTCGGACTCCTTTGTTAAGGCTATCTTTTCGCAAAACTCTTAATACGAGTTTCTTTTGGCCCTCCATTTTCTTTATTGTACTGCGTTATTTCTCCTCTATATGTATTCCAGTCTTGGTTCGTTTTGGCTCTATTAAACAGCCTTCTCACCTCAGACCTTAGTTTATCGAGGTAATTGCTTAACCAGACTGTTGTTGTGATTTGTTGTCTGATTGTTTCTGTGCAGTTTTCACTGAAGGCTTCCAAAACTGCCTCGCTTAGCTGCTCAGCTACTAAATTTAGGCTCTTCGTTGTTTCACTCCTGAGCTTTTGCTCCAGTTTCTCCTGGTACCCTACCCAGTTAGTTCTCGTGGGGTTCCGGAACTTGCTAACTGTCAATGACGAAGTTATTGAGATATTGTATTTTATTTCGCGATGGTCTGAACATGATGGTTCGTCAGAGACATGCCAATTAGTTATCGAGTCGTAACAGTCTTGGCTGCATAGGGTAATATCTAATACTTCCCACCTTGTTGCTGTAACAAAAGTAGGTTCTGAGCCTCTATTGGCTATGCATAACCCCTCCCTTAAGATAAATTCGAAAAGGGACTCACCTTTATTGTTGGTGTTTGTACTGTCCCAGATTGTGTGATGGGCGTTCACATCGCCACCCATAATTAGTGGTTGCCTTCTTCTTCTACAGTGGGCCACAATGTTCCCCAAAATAGATGGGGGACTGGTCCTACCATCGATCGTATCGTCGTTGGAGAAGTAGGCGCTGCAGAGTTTCCAAGACTTGGTGCCTTCTGCAGTTATTACTCTTGGTTGAGCTGTAACAAAATCGCCGGAGTAGAGGACCAGAATTAGCATGCTGTTAATTCGCTTGTTATTGTAGACTCTTGACATAATAGCATCTGTGTAATACAATAGTTTCCCCCTTTGGGTTTTGAGATCTCGAATGGCTCCTTTGATCACCCAGGGTTCTTGTATTAGCGCAATATCTCTCCTTTGCAAATTTCTTGCATAGCACGGCGGAAGCGGCCTTTGCACGATGCAGGTTTATTTGGATGATCTTTATATTAGCCTTCTTTTTTTAAAGGGGATTGAAGGTCTGCTTCTCCGAATGTCCTCCTCATCCATAGGTACTATGTCCATATGTTGTTTGGCTTAAAGCCTCTCCAGCGGACTTCCGCCACTATGGTGGGAAGACTCATGATCTTCGCAGACTACCTCTTCTCTCTCTGCGTTTTCCACTTCTATGGTTGGAGAGCCTGTAGCAGGCCCCCTAGCTTCTTCTGCCTCCAGTTCTTCTGGCTTTTTATCCGCTTTTTTGCGGAATTTTAGCCTACCGAATCCAAAGTATGGACTCATGTCAAGGTTTGTAAGACCTTTGAGTGACTCATTGTCCATCGCGAAGGCCATAGTTGGCCTTTGTCCATGTCGACCGTCCCCCATGACTTCCACAAATTGGCATTAATGCCTTTATTGCTGATTGCAAGCCTTTTAATGATCTTGTCGCTGGACAGCCTTATTCCTTTTTCATCTGGGACAAGCACCAATTATGATAGTGTTGCTATTGGTGTTGACAATTTAATATCGGCCTCTTTCAAGGCATCGTCATAGTCAGTGGAACATCGCCCAGTGTGACAGGCAGGATCTGAAGTATATTCAGTCAAGATTTCTCATCACAGAATGTACCACAAAGCCGAACATTTTACAATAAATAGTTTCTGCAGTAGTATCCTTGTGAAACATCGTTGAATAATAATACTAGGGATAATTAGTACACTGCTTTTAGATGTTTCAAAATAATTTAAGGAGATATTTTTGTCTACATATGTTTCGGCCTTTATCAAGAGTAGTTGGATAGTAAAATCTAAATTGTTATACTCTACTAAAACGTCTGACGGTATTTTGTTTTTATTGCACTGTCAATTATGCAGGTGTTTAAAGAGCAGGTCAGTTGGTCGTTCGTATTTAAAACGTCTGTTTTTTGTGACTTTTGGATTTATAGGTACCCCAAAAGGTTCAGCCTTTTGCTTTTTGTTCCAGTATGTAAAAGTTTGACATTATTCGTATCTATAAAATGGTTATTTTCTATACAATGTTTTGCTAAGCCAGAGTTTTTAATATTATGTAAAATCGATTTTTTGTGTTCTTTAATCCTAATATTTAAGTTTCGACCAGTTTGTCCTACACATACAGCTTCACAGTTCACACAATTTATTTTGTAAACACCAGATTTAGATTGTTTGTCAATTTTGTCTTTATTGTTTATTAGTCTTCTCCCTAGATTATTCTCATTAACCTGAATTGTTTTACAGCCAAATTTATTTCATTTTTTTGAAACTTTATCTGTAATTTTCGGAATATTTTAGTCCGGCTTTGGGGCAGCTGCAGCCCCCCACAGCTGTATTTACAGGAGATGAATTGCAAAAGTGTTTGTGGAGCTGCCTCAGTCGTCATGGTAATAGCATAGCCTAAAGAAAACTATAGCTGCGACACTTAAGGGCGGCACCTTTGACAAGCGAGGACCAACTTTATCACTATGTAGTGGGGAGGAAATATATAAATCTAACTTGACGTCAACCCCCCGGCAATCATTAGTGAAGTGAGCCGTACTCAAATTTTTTGGGACGTTATATACTAAAATTGTTACTCTCCCCTATGATTTTATTTAAGCTTTCATTACAAAATATATGATTTATAAAATACTGTTTATTTCGAGCAGAGAATAACCAATTTTTTGATCGAAAAAGCTGCATAAAGAGAGCCGGATATTTATTTAAACATTACACCTGAAAGAAATAGTTAAAAATGTCTTTTGAAGTGAAATTAAGAATGGCGAATGTAGATTACTTGTAGTAAGTACAACATTCTTGAAAGAAAAGTCAATTACATAAAAAAAATATAATTGAGTTACATATTATTTTAATAAATTACGATCAATTAATCAACTCATTTATATAGAAAATTATTTATTTTTAACGTTATAACACACATATAATAAATTGAAATTGAAATACACTCACATGAATATAACTATAATAGAATATAAGTTCCAAGTTAATCTTTAAATATCAACAAGATCTATACACAACAAAAGTTTTTTATATGAGATTTTATTTTGCACAAGTAGTTATGGTTTTAGACGAACTTGTGAAGTTCTGCAATAATAATTTTGAAAATTTTGATTTATCTAGTTGTTCTCTTCTAAGCTTAAAAAAGATCTTATATAAGTACATAATTTTGGTTTTATATAGATTCTTAGCAACCTGCACAATTTTATAAACGTATTATGTACGATTTTGCATATTTTTTCGTAACAGCTTTTTCATTTTATTCGCTAGATAAAAATATTGTCAAGATGGTGAAATGAAAGTAAATTTTTGATCTGGCTATAGTTCACGAACTAGTTTATGCATGAAGTGCACAATTACGCTAAATCGGAGCAACATGTACCGTGCGTTCAATTTATCTTGATAACATTTTGATTCGCTGTAACTTTTTTGTTTTTAAAGATATCAAGTTAAACAAAAAAGCAAAATGTAGGGTTGGTAGCCAAGTTTTTTTCTACGTTACATATAAAACAAAACACTAACGATTTTCTGACATATCAGCCTACTCTATATTTTTTAAATGGAACACCCTGTATATTACTAAATTTTTGGAATCTCTAGAGAAGTCTAAACACATTTCGTGTATAATTCTTATACCTATCTTTCTTTAGGTGTTTACGAAATATTGACAGTTGAAAGTCGTGCATTTTGACATTTTGATAGGCTTTAAAATCTAAACCGCATGAGAGCAAAGAAAACAGTTTGCATATTCCTGTCTTAGGTTTTCATGAGCTATCAAATGACAGTAACTTTGAATTTAACCCGCGAATAAAATTGACCGGAACTTGACTGTCATTCGATAGCTTATGAGAACCTAAGATAGAGATGTGCAAACCGTTTTCTTTGATCTCGTGCGGTTTAGATTTTAAAGCCTGTCAAAATGTCAAAATGCCCGACTTTCAACTGTCAATATTTCGTAAAAAGCTAAAGATAGGTATAAGATATTATACACGCCATGTGTTTTGATTTCACTAGAGAGTCCAAAAATGTAGTAATATACAGGGTGTTCTATTTAAAAAATATATAGAGTAGGCTTTTATGTCAGAAAATTATTGGTGTTTTGTTTTATATGTAATCTAGAAAAAACTTGGCTACCAACCCTACATTTTGCTTTTTTGTTTACCTTGGTATCTTTAAAACCAAAAAAGGTACAGCGAATCAAAATGATATTAAGGTGCTGATCAAATCTGAAATAATGGATATATGTGGATAACGATCGACTTTTACGAAAAACAACCAGCAAAAACAATGTTTTTGAGACTTACTCCTTTATTGTAGAATCCGAACTGTTTATTGTCAAACGAAATGTTTTGCACTTTCGTATCTTCCACATAACCACAACCTGGAAAATACTCCCCACCAAACCGAAAATTTCGTATATCTATATAATTACTAAATAGCTAAGATAAGAAGATGCAAATCGTTTCGCGCTAAGTTAAACAGATCAAATTCTTTAAATGGAAGTGTGCTATTCGACATGCGTCATGAAATTTATCCAGAATTTTTAGAAGAATTCGAAAATCGGAAAATATGTCCCGCTCTTTTGAGACCTTTTATATTGAAATATAATTCAATAATATTGTCAAACTAAAATCAACATGGCTAAATGATGAAATGGTTGTAAGACTAATAAAAAAATTAGAAACATGTTATTTCTATAAAATGTGTATACATATGAAGGGTACAGGGGGAAAATGGTCTAAGCACAAGAATAATAAATAACCAGAATCCAAACTCTCAACTGTCACCGTGTATATTGTCTAAAAGCGCTTGGTGACCTTCAGTCCACGTCACAGCCAGAATTTCATGAGCGTGCTTACTGCATTTTGACTGATTTAATATTATCCCTCTTATTAAGAAAATAGTAGCTGAACAACGGCACATACGTGCCGTGGCTGAACCATTGTTTATACAGTGCTGAACTTTAGTTGAGAATAAGTGAAACTAACCGAAAGTTGATTAGACGACTAACCAAAATTAACCAAATCTTTTAAAATTGATTATAATGTATCGGAACCGGCTCATATAAATAAAATAAGTTGAGACTCGATAAAGAAGTATTCACTTCTATCACGTGTACTGTGATACTCGCAACTTTTTTATTTGTAAAAATGAATGCCTATCTTTTTATGTTCTCTATTAATAGATTGTTTTGCATGTTAATGACATATCTGTTATAACCAGTTCAAATGACTAAGTTAAGCTTAAGTGAAACTGACTGAAAGTTGCTTCAACGACTAATCAAAAGTAACCAAATCTATTAAAATTTCTCATAATGTATCGGAACCGGTTCAAATGACTAAAATAAGTTGTGGCTATGCCAACCTAACCGAAAGTTGCTTCAACGAATAACCAAAGCTATTAAAATTAATTATAATGTATATCGGTACCGGCTCAAATAAGTAAAATAAGTTGAAACTAAGTAAAACCAACCGAAATTTGATATGACGACTGACCAAAACTCACCAAATCTGTTAAAATTGATTAATATATGGTTCTCTCACACTTTTTCTCTTTTATAACATCGATAAAGAAGTATTCACTTCTATCACGTGAAATGTGCTACTCGCGACTTTTTTTTTGCCAATCTCGACGAATTATGGGGATCCTAGAATCTAAAAAACATTAAATTCTGAAAAAAAAGCAAAATTGTGTCCCTGTGTGTGTGTCTCTGTCCGTCACACGACTTTTCTCCAAAACCGTTAGGTCGATTTCTACCAAATTGTTTATTTAGGAGTTTCGGGACAATATCTCCAGACGTTTTATAATTTTTTTTAACCTTACAATTAAGGATAGTTTATATAAAGAAGAATATAAAAAAAATGGTTTTCACAAAAACGGCCTTAACGATTTTCATTAGATTTTCTATATGTTTACAATTTAGTAGGCAAATAATACGTACTACCCCGTTTTTCAGTGAAAAATCGGTGCAGTCCCTTTACTCTTGAGAAAAATGAACAAAATCGATTTTCTCGGAAACAGCTCCAACGATTTTCTTCAAAGTCTGTACTTATTTACCAATTAGTAAGGCAAATAATATGCACTTGTTTGTTTTCCTAGGGAAAATATGATAAAGCCACTTTACTAGTAAAAATATTGACCTTTCAATTTTTCCCAGTTCTGTGGCGTTTATTTAAGAATTTTTCCAAACCATCAGTGTTTTTCAAATTCACAGATTCTGATTCTGTATCTCGGATTCGCGTATCTCGCATACAGAATCCTCGTGTGAAAGAGCTCTTATTGTCGCCTCTCCTTTTAAGTTTTTTTTCCTCTCAGGTGTAACCGCGTATTTCCAACAGCTATTTTATTTACTACAGCTGATAGTCTGAGAACGAGGGATCTGTACCATGCATTTTAAGTAACCTCTATAACACTCGCAAAGAACCACCTAACAAAAACGATTTTTATGTAAATCAACCTAGCGGTTTCGATTTTAGAGTTCGCCAGACAATTCGGAATTGCGAAACTGGTGAAAATCGGCAATTTCCGAAAAATCTCAAATTTTATGTAAATTTTTTTATTTTTGCCTTTCAGCCTATATCTAAGTCCGATTAAATTGAAATTTTTAGGAGAGGTAATTTGGGCATTTGTTATCATGACTGACATGAGAGAAATGCAAAAAACGTACGTGACACTAGCTTTATTTTATTTTAAAAGTGGTTGACACGAAATTTGTTAAAAATGCAGCAACAAATACTCAATCTCGAAAACTTTTTTTGGTTTTGGAGATAAATATATATAGTAAGCGACAAACCGACAGAACTGAAGAAACTTTTTTATTTTGGTGTTTTTTTAATAAGTGGTTTGGTTTTTAACATAACGGTGCCCCAATATCGAAAAAAACTATGCCGACCGCGGCCGCTCACGCACTTCACATGCATCAGTAACGCCATGCGTAGCTTGAGAGCGCCAAGATCTGTATTGTACTAATAATAACCTATTTAATAATCGTAACGTTTATTTCGAAGTTTATTCCGTAAATTTTAATTTTGAGAAATGAGAAAAATATAAAAAATAAAGTATTAAATTTTGATAAAGGCGATTTTTTTGTGATTTAAATAGATTCGACTTAAAATATCGTTCACTTTGTTATTTATGCCCAATGTTTTTCAACATATTCATTTTATTTCTACATTTAACTTCGACTCGTATAGTTAAGCAACATTAGTTAAGAGATAGTTAACACATTTGTAAAAAGGGATGATGATACTTTACATTTTACTTATCTGCTACTATTGAGCTCCACATTTCCCTTGGCATAAACAACTAATGTTGCAAGGCACATTCGCTTTAAAACATTTTCATTTATTTGTATAAGTAAATAACTTGCACCTGCAGTTGGCTGTAATTCCCAAAAAGCTTGGCTTTGCTTCTTTTAGTATCTTTG
>MU188559.1:6526-60894 GCA_016904865.1 Pissodes strobi | reverse complement strand
TTTATTTTTCCGTAAGGGCCAATGTAATCTGCATATTTCAAGCAAGGATAAAAAATATAATTCGTACAAAAATGTAGATGAATTATATATGAAAACATTCATAATTTAATATCCTACACGTTCATATAATAATCTCGATTTTTAGGTATACTGCCCTTTTGCCCGTTATGATTTTTTATTACCTTCGGATTTTGAATTAATATAATAAAGCCTTCATTCTGTGAAAATTTCAGCTTGTAACCCCGAGGTGCCCACAGAAATCATTTTACAAAAGGCTTTTACTGCGTTGGGCACTCTACTATCACCAACTTATAATATATCCAAGTGGCTAGCAAACCAGTTTGAAAATTTACCTATAAAACAACAGAATTCAGGAGTACTAAATTCCTTACATTTCATAAACAAAATTAAAGACACGATTCTTAATGAAGGTGAAATTTTAATCTCGTTTGATGTTAGCTCATTGTTCCCTAGTGTACCGATCCCACAGACCTTGCAATACCTTGGTGAATTACTTGAGATGAATAGTTTTGATAACGAAATCAAACCAGAATATTTAACTTTAACCAAACTTTGCATGGATCAAAATTATTTTCAATACAAAAATAACTATTACCAACAACTTGAAGGCACGGCAATGGGCAACTGTTTATCGCCGTTCTTAGCTAACCTTTTTATCAGTAAATTTGAAAATGAAATCAGTGAGGAGTTCGAATATTTTCCAAGGGTATGGTACAGGTATGTGGATGACATTTTCGCGATTTTCGACACAAAAACCGCTAATGTTGAAGATTTTGTAACAAAACTAAACAACCGTTTCCCCACCATTAAATTTACTTATGAAGTCGAGAACAATGGCCAGCTACCATTTTTGGATACTTTAGTGATTAGGAACGATAAAAACACACTAGAATTTGATATTTATAGAAAAAATACTGCCCCTAACCGATATATTCCTAATGACTCCTTCCACTGCGACCAACATAAAATGGCCAGCTTTCATTTTTTAGTACACCATTTGGTTAACGTTCCTCTTAGCTGAGAAAGATTTAATAATGAAAAGGAAACTATTAGGAATATAGCGAAAGTTAATGGTTTTAATACTGACTTAATAAATAAACTAATTAATAGGCATTTGTTTAGAAAGACCATTCGTGATTCCACTTCTTTCGTTAATCAGGATGAAAATACAAAATATGTTTCGATACCGTATAATCCTCAATATACTAGAGGACTCCGAAAAGTTTTTAAGGAAGTAGGTTTAAAATTAGTATATTAGACTCAATTTAACATTAAGAAATTATTAGGGGGTCCAAAGGACAAAATTGAAATATTAGAAAGAAGTGGAATATATGAAATTGGATGTATGGATTGTAACCAAAAATATGTTGGGCAAACTAGAAGATCTATACAGACGAGATTCAAAGAACATATAGCTCATTTAAAGTATGGTAGAACAGAAAAATCAAGTGTTGCCGAGCATGCTTTTGAAAATAATCATAGAATAACAATTAAAAATTTAAAATTAATTCATAATAAAACTGATAGGAGATTATTAGACGCATATGAAAGTATGGAAATTATTAAATGTAAGAATAGTTTAAATAGAGATAGAGGGCCTATTCCGTATAGTCCATTGTATTGGTTGATCAAGCGTGACTAGCGGGATCCCTGGATTGGTTCTTTTTAGTTCCGCTTGAGTAAGCAAACAGTAGTATAAAAGGGAGTTAGGTAGATTTTAATTTTAGTTTTAATCATCTCCTGATGATGCTAACATGGTTAGCGAAACGCGCGTCGAGTGCAAATATTCTGTTTCGGTATTGTGGATAAAACTCTGTTTTAGATCATAGTATTATAATAAAAATATTATGCGTATCGTCTCCACTTATTTCGCTACTATCACTATCTTCCCTATCTGATCCCTCACAATCTTCGTACCATTTTAGAACAGTTCCTTCAAAATTTTTATCCATATAACACACTAACCGCGACGGCCTTGCCTCATCAGACATTTCACAACCACCCGGGTCCGGTCACCGTGACCGCTCAAAGAATATAAAGGGATATTGAACATGTGCGCCAAATGCTATCGACAAAAATGTAGTAACCTACCCGTCACTTAAGTAAATTAAAGGATTAGCTAGATGCATAATGTTGGTGGGGATAACACTGCGGAGATACAATGATTTTGGGAACACGTTGCGGTCACCTTGACCGGACCCGGGTGGTTAAGGGTAAATGTTACTTTTGATAGACGTCAGATCTGACAAACAAGGCATTTGAATATTTGAATGGACAGAAATGTTACATTCCCGGCCTAGGACGGTAATGTTATATTCCCGGACAGTTATTTTCTATTCTTGTAGAGTTATTCCATGTTGCCAAGCAACGAATACAATATACTGGAATCATAACTTTTGCGGTGAGAAAACATATCGGAAAGGTGTCGTTTTTCGTCCGATCGGATAAAAAATAGATTGTGATCACGTTTTTCCGATTTTTGACCACGTGCGACGTGCGTTGTTTAATGTTTACATTTGTAACGTTTGCATTAGAATGTCTAATATTACACTTCACGCATAGCTCTCCGCTCGTTTCGCTCGCTACAGGGGCGCAGCGGACTAAAACTAACCAAAATTATCCCAGAGCATGCCCAAAATCAAAAAACTAACCGTAATAATCAACGCGAGCGAAGCCGCGGGCACAGTATAGGCAAGGAACAGTAACGTCAGTGAGCTCAAATCCCTTGAAGTATTGAGATCAAAGAGCACCGCTCGACTTTGCCGTCGTTGGATGACGTCCTATACGAGGGGACGTGCATTTCGTTAAATTTTATTGTCGCATGGAGTCAGTTTCTACTAATAAGTCATTTACAATTTAATTATTTTATAATTTCATTCGACACTCTAATTTTAATATATTTAGAAATAATATTTAAATTATAGATGCTTCACGACAGGTTCTTAAGAATGTGTGAAAGTTCAAATGATAATAAAACAATAAACAATGCATTTAATAACAAGTTTTGTGTAATGTAGCTTATAGTACAAAAATATTAATTTCTTCGAAATTAAAGACAAATTTAGTACAAACCCAAACTAATATAACTCTAAGGTATTTAGTAACCCAAAACATAATATACGCAAAGTGTGTATAATAACTTTTTTCTACGACTGCCCTGAAAATAGACAAAAAAGCACTAACAACTGCTCTTGAAAACTGGACATTTCAAACATCGTGTGAAAAGTATACTTTGCACACGGCCTATGCAAAGTATACTTTTCACACGGTTATTCCGGTATTTAGATTAAAGGCTTCGTCTCCGATTTAGAGCTTCGCCCTCAGAGATCCCATTCCCAGATCTTTAAAAAAAGGGGGCCCAATTTTAGGGCTTCACCCGCCCAGTAGCACATTTTTGCAAAACTGTAGAAAATGGGACTCTCATACCAGGGCCCCCTTTTAATGCTTGGGGCCCAATTTTAGGGCCTCTCCCTGGGTCTTCATTCCAAAATCTGTAAAAATGGTCCTCCCGTGCCATAGGCTCCATTCTAGGGTTCGCCCCCAGAGCCTCTTTTTCAAAATATATAGAAAATAGAGACCCCACACCGGTGGCCCCATTTTAGGACTGTGTCCCTAGTTATAGTTTAGCGAGAATCTCTTACTCACGTAGTTTCTTTCGCTAGGAATAAAATTTTCTGATAAATCAATAATAAAAATTTTCCCATATAGGTAACATGCATGATACAATAAACGTAAGGGTACGTCCATAGTGCACCGCTTCTCGCTTCTCGTTTTACCGCGGCAGACTAGCGATAAAAAATTGTATATAGGAATGGTAGCGCGTGGCCATAGTGCGCTTGCAGCTTTTTCAACCTGCTTAATCAGCTTTTGCGCTACCATTCCTTTATAAATTTTTTATCGCTAGTCTGCCGCGGTGAAACGAGAAGCGAGAAGCGGTGCACTATGGACGTACCCTAAGGTATGATATCGCGCAGGCGACGATTCGTCTGTGACGTCATTGCGAGCTTTCTTTGGCGCTGCGCGCCGGCCTGCATTTACAACATGAACGAACGTGTGCTTTGCATTTGAGATTCGTATGTTTTAGATTTAAATTTTGTTGGCGTTACTGTTCCTTAGACGATGTTTGTTGGTATTTTTAATTAAAAAACGTTTTATTATGAGGTGTGCTGTGGACGGATGTAAGGTGGATAACCAAGACAAAAACTTTGATAGGAATATAAGGTGTTTCACGTTTCCCAAAGACAAAATATGTGTAGTAAATGGGTTCACCTGTGTTTTCGTAAGGATAAATTTAATAAAACTTCTTCACGTATTTGCTCAAAACATTTTGAGGAAGATGACTATATACAGGGTGGCCCGTTTAAGACGGGCCTATACCTTACCTCGAAGACTACAATGGTTGCAAAAAAAATTACAAACAAAAGTTGTTCCTAGTAAAACGATCTTTACTTTTTTGTATTTTTTTAATCTTAACTTTTTTATATACAGGGTGGTCAAAGAAAGTTACATTTTTTTAAATGAAACAACCTATATTTTATTACATTTTTGGATTCTACTTAAAATTCTAATCATATTAAATTTGATGTATGATGTTATACCTCTAGAGTTAGTAGTTTCACAGCTATAAACAGTTGAAAATCGGTACTGTGGCTTCTTTTCACATTGGTAGCAGATGGAGTAAAATTAATTCCACATTCCTATCTTAACTTTCCAACAGCTATCTGATGGTGCTAACTGATGGTACCTACAGAGGTACCAGATTTGGTACCCATGGTACCACTTGCCAATGGTACCTACCGTGGTACCAGATTTGGTACCCATGGTACCACCTGCCAATGGTACCTACCGATGTACCAGATTTTGTACCCATGGTACCACCTGCTAATTCGTACCGTCAGATAGCTCTTGAAAAGTTAAGACAGGAATGTGAAATTAATTTTACTCCATCTCTAATGGTCTTGCTACCATCAGGATTTGATAAATTTAACAATTTCTAAAAAAAGAAAGATGACTAAAATTATTATTTAAGAAAAAATATTATTATCGATTTCCTTTTTTTTGCTGTCGATTGGCCAATACTCAATAAACGTTTTTTAGATAAAAGTAAAAGTTTATTATGTTTCTCAAAAGATGCTGTTTTTAGTACAACTATTTTGATCCATTCATCATAAAAGTTATGTTGAATATATTTTTTTTATTAGTATTTTTATAGTATTAATATGTAATAATTAGTTTTTAATTTCACCCAGGACACACATTTTCTTAAAAAATAGAGAAAATAGGTAAAACATAATGATTATGTGCCTATAAACGTATGCATTTCAATAGAAGCCAATCACGCAATGACGTCAATGCGCGGAGCGAACGAATTTGAGACGGTTAGGTATCATACCTTCTGTTTATTGTATCATGGGTAACATGTAAGTTTCTACCACACTCCCAGTGGGGCACCCAGACCCTGTATGTAGCAGTCGTAGAGAAATTATAGTGTCCTACACGTGCCGAAAAGACTTTATGACACTCGTCTACGGCTTGTTTCACCAAACTGTCTCATTGGTGTGAAAAGTCTTATTTTCAGCACTTGTTGCACAATATACTATTTCTGTTTTGCGTTCAAAATGATTTAATTTTGATACGCAAATGCGTGTCGAAAAGAACTTCTTTTCGATACGGCTTTTGTTAACTGGTTGCTAGGATATTAACAAAATTGTGCAATGTCAAGGCCCACTAGCAAAAGTTTCGACACAGCTTTCAATGGGATTTCTAGTAATAAAGACGCCAAAAATGATAATATGGCCGCCCAACTGTTGATCGGGATTAGATTAATAGTTTTCATTAAAAAACCTGTAAAATAGAAAAAAAGAATATAAAATACACGTTTTAAAAGACATTTAGCGCACTCGCACGTCGCGTCGCACGTTAAGACACTCCACGCAAGCGGGTCGTTTCCTAATTTAGTGATCATGCGAAAAAATATGGTATTTTAAAACAAGTGTCTTAATATTACTATTTTTTCACTATTAAAAAACGGTTCTTTATAGGCCGGAATCTTAGACTTAGATACGTAAACTACATATTTTCTGGCCCATAATAGTTTTATAACCTGAGCTACAATCTCTTCTACAAAAATAAACGACCCCTTTATGGTCACCACTCCCTTAACACCCGTAATTGAAATTTGGGGAAATGATGGTGTTTTTCCATTTGTAATTGGCATTGTTTTGGTTTATTTAGATATAAAATATTTTCATTTTTATTGGTTCCACCCCTATGCTATGATTGGGAACTATAAGTTTAATCTTACATTTTATGATTAGCACAAAACCAAACGGTTTGAAAAGGGAACATGATTGATTAAGGAATGTATGGAGTGCACAATTTTATGAATAATATTTTCATGCCTAATTTTCATCTCATCCCTTTTTAAAAAAAAACAAGTAGGTAGGAATTTTAATTCTAGATAATATTTACTCATACCTGAAAGGATCTTTTGGGAATCTAAAAAATAAATTTTTACCATCAGTTTTATTGAAATAGTTATCCACTGCACAAAATCCAACCATCGTTATAGAAAACGCAACAACAGTCACTAAATAATGTCTCCCTAGCCCTCGTATAATACGTTTGTGCTAAAACTCCCCAGAGTTTCTGCGAGTCTATGAGAAAACTGGATTGAACCGCTCTTACCTCAGGCGGCAAAATCGAGATTTTTATGCATTTGACGCTACCGTTCATTAATTCTACCGTGCCGCGGGTAAAAGCTAAAAGTGTCATATGTCCTTTACTATACTCTTGAAAATATTTATACAAAATTTCATAATAGGTAGTTTACGCGTGGACAATAGGATTAAAACTAACCGTAAAAGTGAACGCGAGCGAAACCGCGGGTAAAAGCTAAAAATGTCTTATGTCCTTTACTATACTCTTGAAAATATCTGTACAAAATTTCATGATGATCGGTTGAGTATAGTTTATGCGTGAAAGCGTAAGAAACAAACAAACAACCACAATAACATTAAATGTAAATGTGGTGGTAAATTTTATAATATTAGTTAGGATTCTTTAATAATACTTACTGGCAGCTTCAATCGGAGTGGATTAATTCAATGCACAAATTTGACTCGAACATATAATCCCACCAGGAATAACATCAACCTATGGACACAGCTTATTCACTAACAGCTATTCATCTTGGGGCGGCATCCTTTGATTTGGGAAAGTCAATAACCAAATTTTTGAAGAGGGCCATGACTCAATATTGTTTTAAACGTCTGGGCATCTGAATAATATTTTTGACAGTTCGTTTAATTTAAAATATGCCTTTTTATCGTTTAAAACCGATTTTAAATGGCAAAATTGTATAAAAATGCGAAATTTCCGGACTTTTTTTTAGGACGCTAGCCGTGGTTTCGGACGAATTTGTCGTGGATTTTGAAGCGAAAATTCATTTTAAATTTAAACGTCAATAAAAATAAGCTGTGCTATGGATCCAAAACACTACGAATATAGTATAATGAAAATCTAATACCGCCCTAGCGGCTAGCTTTTTAGAAGCGCCATTTAAGTCGTTGCAATCGCGGCCGTCCTGGATTAGCTTGCTCCTCAATGCGCACGGGTTATAATGTCACATCGGTGTCCCCACATTTCCGTACCATTTGCCGAGATTTACCCTCATACCGCGGCGTAAGATGTTTACACATCAAAAAATCTTCGCGGCGGCCGGCGGCGTCGGTAAATACGAGAAAATGAAGGTTAGATTGAAACATGTAGAAAATCGCAGACTATTTTCAATATTTCGACAATTTTATGAGTAAATATATTGATTTGCTTTTGATGACGATGATAGGTTAACTGCTGCTGCTGTTTGATTGTGGTCTTCGCGACAACGCATTTACCCAGAAAAGACCCCTGTCCGGGCTTAGCAAGAGCTGGAGCTACCCTTCCAGATTGGTTACACCCTGGTGGACAGAGATACTATTTTCAGACCCTCCAGTACGTCGAATATATACGCCTGGAAGCTCCGATCTGTACCTTTACGGCTTATTTAAGACGGCCGGATGTTCACAAACATTTAAATCTTGTACATGCACGGCTTTTTAAGGTTCAAACCCCCGGCTGGACGTCCGATTCTTCCTCAGGGAATCAAAACGGTTCCCGAACGTAACGTTTACCACGTGCCCCTTGACTGGTGACGAAAACCCAATCAACAAATATACGTACATTGTACGCCCAATGTACGTACAGAAGGGACGTAAGGTAGGTACAATGTATACGTACAGTTGTGAACGTAGTACGTACATTGTTGCACGTACAATGTACGTCCGTTTTCCACTTTTTTGGACGTACATTGTCCGTACTGACATCTAATGTACGTACTTATATGGACGTAAAACCGGACACTGGAAAAAAAATATATTTTTTTTACTACTAACATGATAAATCACCATTATTTACTCCATTCCACAAACGAGAAGTAACATTTCTCACCCTAGGTAAATAATAATATTAAAAAAAAACCTAGGTCAATAATGAAACGGAAAATGTCATTTAAGTTTCAATTTGTTAGTTTGACAACTAGTTGTCATTTTGGATTATTTGAAAAATGAGTAGGTAATGATTAATTTCAAAATCTAATCAATTCAAATAATGATACGGATTGTATCAGTGCTATTAGTAAAAAAAATTATACTTATACAGTATGACTCACTTTTCATGACTCCCCATAGTATTCTTATTAATAATGCGATTTAGTCAAAATTTAAATGAAAAGAAGGTACTTTGTATGTATGGAGCTGTCAGGAGATTATTAAATTCATTCTGTCAGTTAGACAACTGAACTTCCAGGCTACCTGATATTTCGAACTATTGGCAAAATAAGTAGAAAATGACTAATATAAAATTCAAATCGAATCAAATATGGTAATATATCAGTGTTAGATAGTAGTAAAAAAAGTTCTATATATACCTCGGTTAAGAAGGTCATTATTAACCTCGCACAATTATATAATGGCTTACTTCTCAACCTAGGTATATAATATACTATTATGTCATACCAGTACATTATTGTGTTTTTATACCTTAGATGCCATTTACATAATGGATTACTTTATGCCCGTGCGGGCATAACGTCCACTTTATGACCCGTGCGGGCATAAAGTACACTTTATGGACTCAAATAATTGAATTGAATTCGTATTTTTTTAAATATTTACATATTGTGAATGCAATAAGGAACTAGTATGACATAAAAGTTTGTATGCACCACGGGTATTAATAGATGTGTACGCCCTCGGGTGACTTATAAACCCTCTGGCCAGAGGCCCTCGGGTTTGTGACATTGTCGCCCTACATAAATAACTATTACACATTCGCTTATTGTGATACTCTGTATTTATGGTTTGTTGTAGATACGATTTTTGTCGAATTCCCTTCTGCATCTTTTATCAAAAAATTAGGCTAAGTCGATTGTGCATGCTCGTCACTTTGTTACTCTACTTTTATTTACAAATTTAGGTATACTAGCTTTAATTAAGTTATGCGCGGATCCATCGGTATATCAAGATTCATAATAGGACGGGATTTTATTTCCTATAGTTTTTACGGCCATTATGAATTTTATCAGTTAGTGGCTTGTCCGATTAAAAAAGAACCTAGCCTGCTTTAATGTGTTTTATGTACCTAGCTATAGTGTTATGAAATAAAATAATTCGGGCGTTACTACGTGTGCGTGTATGTGACACACTGTAAAATTCCATCAACACCTTCTGAATGTTAATTTAATTTTCACTACTTTGCAGAACTACTTAGCAATTTTAATGTGAGCGGTTACTGCCTAGATTTTTATTGCTCCCAATTTACCTGTGGCAATACAATTTGATCTGTCGCCCATATTAATGAGTGACCAATATTAATAATCACTTATTTTAAAGACATTCTAAAAGCATGTGGTGTGAGGAAGTAGGTATACATATATTTTTCATTTTTTAATTGTTATATAGATTGTAGAGGAACTTAATAATTTATCACGGGATACAAAAATATTAATACTTATTGTTGTTTCACATAGAAATATAAAAAGTAGATTTTCTTATAATATTGGACCACTATCTGCCGATGACGATGCGTGAAAAACAAGGTGCGACTTCTTAAGCCTCACTTCCCACTATTACAGTTAGTAATATGTATTATGTTTTGGTACCTATCTATAGTTTGGGTTAATTTGGAATACCCAATTTTTATCATATAAGAGACAATTTTATTCGTTTTTGTTTGTTGACGTTGAATTTTAGCTAAGTAGCTTGGTAAATTATATTGTTTTTAAAACATACTAATATCATAACAATTCGAGTCTAAGCCAAACTCTAAGTAGCTAGCTACTGGTATACATTGGCTTGCAAAAGGAGTGAAGTTAACTGGGGCAAATAAACGATTGCGTATTTAACTGCTATACGTTTTGTTTATTAATGAAGGCGAATATATAAAAAAAACTTGAGCGTGTAAGGAGATGCAGAAATAGCTATTTATGCCGTAAGTGGGAAAATGAGGGTGCTCTAAGCAATAGCGGATCTTGATTTGGTGAGAGCAACCAAATAAAAAATGCCCTAAATCTTGATGCCGCTATTGTAAATGTTATATTAACCTCAAGGACGAAAACGATCTCCCCACAGAATAAGTTGCTACTGGTCTGATTGTCTGTACCTACCTGTAACAATTATTTATTTTTTGACAATAAACAATCGTTTTCCCCAAATGCTTCTATTGTAGTTGAAGGTTTCTCATTCCTCTCCCCTCAATAAATGTTGCATAATTTAAGCTCGTCCTCCAACTCTGCATGCCTTTCTTGGCAAAAGATCTTTATAAAATTTAATTGATTCGAATTTGTTTAGTTTTTATGTATATGGAGGTGTGCTGAAACAATATTCAGCAACTCTGCCAAATTACCGTGAAGAAATTTTAGCCCGCCTCTTGCTACTGTTCCAATAGGAAAGTATAGAGTCGCCCTAGAAATTAACAATAAGAATAGTGTATCATTTCAACATTTCAAAAGATACACAGTCTATCTGATGAAATGTTGGGGAGAGCGGGACATAGTGGCAGGACCGGACGGAATACCTGCCATCGTGCTAAAGAACTGCGCCATCGAACTAACACCCGTTTTTTCCAGGCTTTTTTCTCTTTCTTACGGAAAAGGGATTTACCCATCCTCTTGGAAAGTCGCTCGAGTGCAACCTGTTCCAAAAAAAGGCAAGAAAACCACGCCATCAAACTACCGCCCAATTGCCTTGCTTCCAATAATCTCCAAAGTCATGGAACGTGTAGTCAACCAGTAACTACTCAAGTACCTCGAGAACAACAGAATAATCAGCGATAATCAATACGACTTTCGCAAAGAGACATCGACAGGAGATATATTGGCCTATGTCACTCATATATGGAGTAGGGCAATTGAAAACTACGGAGAGTCTCGAGCGATTGCGTTGGATATTTCAAAGGCATTCGACAGAGTTTGACATGACGGATTGCTCAACAAACTGCCGTCCTTCGGACTGCTAGCCTCTCTCTGCAGCTGGCTGGCCAGTTTCCTTAAGAACCGATCCCTACACGTTGCAGTCGATGGACACAACTCTGTTCCTCATCTATATTAATGACCTGCTGATCGAAACGAATAATCCTGTTTACAGTTTTGCAGATGACAGTACCCTTGTATCCCACTTTAGATCAGAAAAACCCTTACCAGCGACTGAGACTCATCATCGCAGCAGTTGCTCTTGCTGTACAAAGCGCAAATAAGGCCGTGCTTAGAATATTGTTCACATATCTGGGGTGCCGCACCAAAGCATACCCTAAAGCTGCTGGATTCCATTCCATTCAGAAGAGAGCTGTGCGTCTCGTCGGCGACCCGGAGTTGACTCGGAATCTGGATAGTCTGGAACACCGCAGACATGTGGCCGAGATGTCTCTGTTTTACAGATACTTTCACGGCAGGTGTTCGCAGGATTTGGCCCGCATCATTCCGCCCCTGGCAACTTCTGTCAGACAGTCACGACAGACGGCAAGAGCGCACCAGTTCGTCGTACAACTAGAAACACCTAGAACATCGCTTTACAAGAACCCCTTTGTCTGGCGCACTGCATCACTGTGGAACTCACTTCCAGGACATCTGTTTCCCACTAATTACAACCTACAACTATTCAAGAACCGTGTCAATCAACATCTTCGCACACACACCGCTCGTCGAGCGCCATATGGTCTCCCTTTTGTGTGTGTGCCACTGCCATAAAAAAAAAACCTTTTTCGTTAGTATTTTTTCTCGACGCATGAAATGCTTTTGCTGTTTTACAGTTTACAGGATTAAATTAATTAGTTTCTACTATTTGCAAAAAAATATATATTAAAAACAATAGTCAAACAAAAGCTTTATTGCTAATAAAAATAAAATTGTGGCCATTGTACCCCACAAGCGGGGAAGAGTGGTCACATATGTAGGGAACAATGTTCATATCTCACTACATTTAATAAAAAACAAGAACGAGAGCATTATATTATGTTATAGCAACTAGGATCAATACTAAATCTGAAAGTGCATCTTCTTTACCATTAGGAAATACAATTTTATTGCCGACTTTGCTTAAAAATTTTCATCTAATTTAGTAATGATATTTTAGATTTGGCCAACATAACACTTAATGCAACTTTTAGTTAGAAGCTTCACTAAAACAAATGATTTAACTGAAATACTTTTAGTGTCAACAATTTCTTCAGAAATATTATCAGATCAGTCTTCATCAGATGTATGTGATCAGTTTGGTATTTCACTTTCATTCTCACTGCTAGACTCTAAAAGTTCCGTTATAGGATTCCTATTTCGCTATTTGTTACCTAGTACCCTTTTTCTTTATTTTCTTTTGCTTCAAACTTTCCTTTAGCGTTTTTTCCACAATTTTTCTTCCATCTTGTCCATTCCTTCCGCCTTTTTTATTTATATTCTGATCTGTGTTGACTTTTGGATACGGCCGGACTATTTCTGGGGACACGAAACTGCAGTCTGACGTAATTGTAGTTAAAAGGGATTGTTCTGGAAAATCTTTGCTAGTTGATGGTTGCACTATTTCTTGGCCTTCTGTTGTTACTGACCTTGGAATTTCCCTTTCTTTCGATTCAAATTCTCATTTGTTTGTTACTTCTGCGGCCAAATACTCATCGTTACCATAGACGTACTTATTTATGGGAAATATACGTGTGTGAAAGCCATAACATGGCCATTGCTCAATAACTCAGCAATTTCGTATATTAAAATTATTTTGCCAGGATTGGATGCAAGCCAAGATCTACATGCATCATTGTAGTAGCGTAGCGTTTCAATGGACCATACACACACTTATCAAGTGGTTGCGATTTGTGGCTTGTATGAGGCGGAAGTGTAAAAAGAATAATCCTTGAATTTTTAGGGAGCCGAATCACTTTAAAAGATAGGTGCGCGTCATGATTATTCGTTATTAATAGGACAGGGTCTTCCAATGAAGGCTTGGCGCATTTAATAAAATGGTGCATCTATTATTGTTAAGATATGTTTCACGCCATCCAACGAGAGGGTGAAGGTGAACCGACGGTTCCTATAGGAGCGTTCTTATTCATATTGAACTCTGGGAAATATTAGAAATGAGGGTATGCCATTTCCCAGTGCATTAATTGTCCCACACATGGTGACGAGGACGCTTCGTTCAGCGAAGGTGACTTGCCCGACTTGCCCTCTGACCTTGCTGTGCTATTATCTTACTTGAACTATCTACCGTGGTTAAGACAGTCTCACCCGAATTGAATATTTTGCTTGCATTTAAAACTGATATTTTTCATATAACTCCCTTGAATCGTCATACAATTTGTGGACCACGGGCTTATTAAATGCTACGGCTCCAGCTATGGAAGTTGCCTATATTATTACGGTTTGCTACTGCAAGACCGTATGCCAGTTTTGTAGCAGCTTTCGGAGGTAAACCATGATGTAGTTTTCCACATGTGATTAGGTACTCGCAAAGTTCCGATTCTTCATCACTAAAAATATACTGCATTGATAATTTGGTCGCATTCTTGGAAATGCTGGTTCGTTCCAATTTATATCGGTATCACTGCATTTCTGAATATATCTACGCAGTGTGGTTCTAGATATGTCAAAGCTGTTTTAGCTGTTCTGCAGCCGCTTTTTAAATAAACCTCCATCTAATACGAATGTAACAACTGTTTTCATTAAACATTTTCATCCGTTAAACAAATATTTGATTAGCGTTTTCTGTTGCGTGGAATTTTTGGAATCTGAAACCAATAAAAAATATATTGGTCTTAAAGCAGATTTATACAAAAAAAAACATGCATTAAAATAAAAATATACGGGGCACAACGGCTATCCAAAAAAAAAAAATAATAATAAGCGGTGGCCACTGTGCCCGAAATAGCCCTGGGCGCTCTAAACAAATCTAACCTTAAAAAAACTTCCTGTCCAAAAGTGCATTGCGGTGGTCCTAACCTTAATGTACAACTAATATTCTACACAAAACCGACTTTTGAAAAAACCATTCAGACAACAATAGTGGAATAAACAAAACTCACCTGATATTTACACGTGCTCACACAAAATCACAAAACAATGACTAAACTAATTTGCGGCAAATTTGGAAACTAATGCATACTATCAAAGAATATTCTACTATAGAATATTCTTTGATACCATACAGAGTTATGTAACGAGGACTAGACAAGGCGATTTCTTTACTTTCCCTGTTCTTTTATAAAGAAAACTGAAATAGCCATCGTATGTAATTTTCTCTCGCGAATTCGGATATGTTCAGCAAAAAATAATTGAATATCAAATAAAAGTGCTAGGGGGTCACTTTGAAATTTTTTTAAATGGAATGTATATTACTACATTTTTGGACTCTCTAGAAAAATCTAAGCACATTTTGTGTATAATATCCTATACCTATCTTTAGCTGTTTACCAAATATTGACAGTTGTAAGTCGGGTATTTTGACAGTTTCACAGGCTCTAAAATCTAAACCGCACAAGATCAAAGAAAGCGGTTTGCACATTCCTATCTTAAGTTTTCATAAACTATCGAATGACAGTATCTTCGAATTTAACCTGCGGATAAAATTAACCGGAACTTTTAAACCTCCGGTTAAATTCAAAGTTACTATCATTCGATAGCTTATGAAAACCCAAGATATAAATGTGCAAACCGATTTCTTTGATCTCGTGCGGTTTAGATTTTAGAGCCTGTCAAAGTGTCAAAATGCCCGACATTCAACTGTCAACATTTGGTAAACAGCTAAAGATAGGTATAGTATATTATACACAAAATGTGTTTAGATTTTTCTAGAGAGTCCAAAAATGTAGTAATATACAGGATGTTCCATTTAAAAAAATATCAAAGTGACCCCTAGCACTTTTATTTGATGTTCAATTGTTTTTTTGCTGAACATATCCGAATTTGCGGGAGAAAATTTCATAAGATAGCTATTTCAGTTTTTTTTTATAAAAGTACAGGGAAAGTCAAAAATCGCCTTGTCTAGTCCTCGTTGGATAACCCTGTACAGGGTGGCTCGAATTCGTGTCTATGTATGGGGAACTCGAAAACCGTAAGAGATACAGTGTCGGTCAAATTAAGGCAAAATTGCGGATTTAAGTGCCTAGCAAGATGCCGATGCCGTTTAGAAAGTTTTAAAATTCCGAGTACTTACGGAGATATCCGGAAAAAACCGAAATTTTGAAAAATCGTTTTATTTTTTTCCTGGACTTATTTAAAAACGGATTTCAAATCTAATTGCACTTTTGCATTGCCACTTTTTTTGCTCTATTCAATGATGATATCCAGTTTGAAATCCGACGTTTCGTCTGCAAGGGATCATCATCAACTTTGTTTTTTTAAATACGGACTTTAATTTTTTATCGTTTTTCAGATGGTATTGGCGTTATTAATATGAGTTTTTTTTTATTTTTTATTTTTATTATTTTTTTAATATTTTCATTTTATATATTTTGCTTTCGCGTGATTTTAAATAATTTAAGGTAGGTACTTTTGAAATTTTCATATTCTATAAAAATATTTTATTTGTTTTTTGCATTAAGTGGAAAATTGGAGCCCGTGTTAAAAATTAAAAATAGTAAAATTATTTTTTACAAGAATATGGCCATGAACTATTACTCAAACAAGTTGCTTAGGGCATTTTATTTATAAGCAAAATTGTAATAGGTGTTTTTCCATCAAAATTCTTATAGTATCACGTAGTATGATTATAAATTGTTGATGTTCTCTATTAAATAAATCTTTTAATTGGTTAAATGTTGGGAATATTTCATCTTTGCAGTAGGCGACTTGTTTGAGTAATAGTTCATGGCCATATTCTCGTAAAAAATAATTTTACTATTTTTAATTTATTTAAAATATTTTTATAGAATATAAAAATTTCAAAAGTACCTATCTTAAATTATTAAAAACTACGCCAAAGCAAAAGATATAATTAAAAAAATAATAATAAAAATAAAAAAAAATAATAAAAACACATAGTCATATTAATAACGTCAATACCATCTGAAAAACGATAAAAAAAATTAAAATTCGTATTTAAAAAAAGAAAGTTGATGATGATCCCTTGAAGACGAAAAGTCGGATTTCAAACTGGATTCCATCATTAGATAGAGCGGAAAAAAGTGGCAATGCAAAAGTGCAATTCAATTTGAAATCCGTTTTTAAATAAGCCCAGAAAAAAAAATAAAACGAATTTTCAAATTTTCGTTTTTTCCGGATATCTCCGGAAATACTCGGAATTTTAAAACTTTCTAAACGGCATATTGCTAGGCACCTAAATGCGCAATTTTGCCTTAATTTGACCGACACTGTATCTCTTACGGTTTTCGAGTTCCCCATACATAGACACGAATTCGAGCCACCCTGTACATATTCATTGCTTAGTGTTACCACTCTCTATTAGATAGCACTGCATGTAATTAAATTGTGATTAAAATTTATTTGAAGAATATGGCCACTGTGACACCAGCTCTCCCCTACTTTTTTACAACATTAATGTACGGGCGTGTTATAATAGATAGATATTTGAAATTAGTATATGGAGAAAATTAACTAAATGTGAAAAATCTGCATTAAGAGTAGATAAATTTCAAACATCTTTAACACAAATTTCTTTTGAACTTGTTTGTTATATTTAAATTTTGGTTGCACATACCTTCTTTTTAGTAACCTATTGGATGGTCTACATCCTATCGGCATGTTGTATTTAATATTAGAACAGATATATAACACATAAATGACAGAACTAAATGACAACTTTGTCTTATCAGACCTATGTTTGTTTCGAAAATCTAACACCAACAGTGTCGGCAATAGTACCTCATGCATTATCTTTGTGGGATCTACTCGTATAAAACACTGTCTTCACTGCAGCTCTAAGCCAAATAGGCCGCAAGCCCATCGAAAAAATTTTGGCGTCATATGATACACCCTGAAATGGTATAATTAAACTAGTCCTAAGAAAAAGAAACATTTTTAGCCGTATGCCGTACATTTTGTGTTGTGTATGTGGAAACTGCGGAAAAGTGAAAATCCATAGCCCAAGTGAGGGTGAATTTGTCAATTTTTTTTGTACGGCTTTTTGAAATTTAGTTAGTGCTTATAACTATGATCAATATACTCTGAACGCCGTGCAAAAATAATGCTTCTGGAAAATTCTTTACCTTCGAAAAACTGACCTCTGATATAAAAGTACTAAGATTCTGTACGGCGGCCTTTGTAATAGTATATTATTTTATATGGATGAAAAGTAACTTTTCCTCCAAATAAAATATGCTGTTTTTTCTTCAAATGTCGACAAATTAATGCAAAAACATCTCTTTTTAATAGTAACAATATCTAATTATTATTAAAGATAAATGGGTTCGCAAGGCGGCTTAGACCACGGTCGTAGGTGGCCATGCTTAGACCGGTGTCGGTGAACATAAAGCTGTCAGTGGACACTGTCAACAATATTTATTTTTATAAGATTGCGTCTCCGATTGCGTTTTAATTCCGTATTGATAAGCAGTTATTGAGTAAGTTCGATTAAATAATAACCAATTTGTTCCTAAATTAGTGATTTTTAGAAATGCAGTCACAAATTGAGTGATAAATACAAATCGTAGTTTAATAAATCTTGAGTTGTTGATGCTTATTTTGTTGTCTGTTTGTAGTTGCTATGACAACACTTTTACCTCCGCCGGCGGAAAAGTGAAAAGTAAAGCTCCGGCGGAGGAAAAACGAAACTTCACGGCCGCCTACACAGTCGAGTAATGACGGATTTACTGACGTTTGAAGAAAAAATTAATTTTCTGTATTGATAAGAGATACATTATTCACTATGCCGTATAAATTAGTGTAGCTCTGGGGTAGTAAACGAGAAATCAATCCCCTTCCTTCACCTTTATTAGGGATAGTTATTTGATTCAACGTAGAATTTGATTATGTCTATAATATTTTACTTATAATATAATGACTTTTGTTAACGTGCCATAAATTTTAAATGGTGTAGGTGTCTGCAATGGGAAACTTAATTTTCCGTCCCAGGGTGGGCCTTTTTGATCAACAATTTTTGTACGGCTTTAGTACGCTTAGGTGGTACTTATAAATTGTAAAATTTGTCACCGAATGCCGTACAAAAAGAAATGATGCTGGAAAGCAGGAGAATTTACCGAAAATTTTCTCCTCTATTAAATCCATCCAATCAATTATGAGTGGAAATTAACAAATAATAGATACTACTTGCACTGGTTTGACGGAGAAGAATACCCAAGAAATGTTAGCGATATTATTGACATTGATATGGAAATAGATGAGGATGAAGGTAAATAAAGTAAACTAAAAATAATCTTTCAAAAAGTAATTTAATTTCTTTTATAATTTTTAGTTCACAACAGAAACAAAAAAATAATCAAAAAAGAAAAAAATATCCGTCTTCCGTTACAGTGCTTGTAAAATGCAACTTAATTTCCATTTGATTTTTAATAAATTTTAATTTTGTTTTACTACGATAAGTATAGAAAATTTTATTACTCCATATTTTAATTGCTGCGTTTTATTTATTATTTGTCGTTCATACATGATTACATTATCAATTAGAATTTTTTCATACGAAATATAAATTTCTTATTTGCTAATATTCACATAATTATTGAATTTTACTTTATGGTTTCTTAAAATATTGTACGTATTACTTCATAAAGATAATAATAAATTTTTATTACTGTAAACACGTTTTAATTTCAGACTCCGAAGAAGTTTCGAATTCAGAGGCAGAAAGCACTGATACCGAAAATGACAGGGAAGATACACACAGTGGAAATTAGCAATATTTTAATAATGCAATATAATAATATATCAGTATTTCATTGATTTTTTTTCGTTTGTCGCAAAAAATATATTAAAAACGATTTTAATTGATATTGAAAACTCATTTACTCTAACTTGTACATACATTTTAGTGATAAAAAAATATTAGATTTGTGTCCATTATGATCTTTTTCTCTTAAAAAACGAGAAAATGAGCCCATGTGAAATTAAGAAGTACTTATCAAGAAATTAATGAAGTACTTATCAAGATATACAAAAATTTAAAAAAGTAAAAAAAAAAATGGAAGAAGGGCGATCTTTATTTACTCACGATTTGCGTATACTATTTTCTATTCTTTCTTATACCATAGGCAGAAAATTTAATTTTTGGCTGGAAACCGTGATCCAAAATGCTACCTTCGATCGTGATATGAGAAAAAATTACTTTCTAAACTGTTTTTCTAATAGTGTGCTTAAGTTTAGACGTATAAATATTACTGATTAAAATTTTTGAATACATGTGAAAATCACTATAAATAATAATTCTAAATTATGGAAAATAATCACAAATTAATGAAAAAACGCTCACACACGGCAACCTGAATAACTAATTCCGTTACTTATATAATCCATACAACGTATTCTGGCTGGTGAATATACTATTTGGAGCTGCAAATTTGTTTACAACTTTTTTTTATTAAATTACGAAGGGCATAACCTTTAGGACTTCCCATGGAAGATACATTTATATAATGTAATTTACATAATCCTTAAAAGGTCATTAAATAATGTACGGCATTTACAAAATATCATTGGCGATAATAAAAATTGATGAAAAATCATGATGGAGCTGAAGATCAGTACAAATAATTATTAGACTTTTTTGTCAAATTTTTTTTAAAGAAGTTCAAAATTTAGTCTTTTATGATATTTTTTTACCTCAAAAAAATTTGAAATTTTCCAAAATAACATCTCTCCTAACTCCAAATTTTAAAAACATATATATCTGAAAATAGAGTTGAGCACTATAGGATTTTTTTAAGGTATAAAAATATCATAAAAGACCAAATTTTAGACTTCTTTAAAAAAATTTTGACAAAAAAGTTTAATAATTATTTGTACTGATCTTCAGCTCCATCATGATTTTTCATCAATTTTTATTATCGCCAATGATATTTTGTAAATGCCGTACATTATTTAATGACCTTTTAAGGATTATGTAAATTACATTATATAAATGTATCTTCCATGGGAAGTCTTATAGATGAAAACGGACGGCATATGTTTTCCTGTATTCTCTTATACTTAAAGGAAATAAAATGATATTAAAATTCTAATCATTTTATAAAAAAATTTAGATTTTTTTTAATTGTTTAAATTTGTGAAAATCACCCTTTTTGCAACTTAATTTTTTTATTCATCACCAACATTTTTGTACGGCTACTATAGTTCTTACATATATTGGTTTAAAAAATCGATTGCCGTACAGTATCAATAAATGATACCCCGTAATAATCTGCATTTTACTCTTATCTGAGGGCAGTTTTTTTATTTATATTAGTAGCTTTTAGACGGCGCAACTTTTTTTTAAATATTTTAGATGTCAATTAATATTTTAGAACTGATGCTGTACATCAGCGGGTTGATTTCTAGGTTACTACCCCAGAGCTACACTAATTTATACGGCATAGCGAATTAATCAAATAATATATCCTTATCAATATAGGAAAGTGATTTCACAAAAGCCGTGCAGAATCTTATCAGAAGTCAGTTTTCTGAAAATTAAAAAAAAAATTTCTAGTTGCATTACTTTTGTACGGCGCGTTCAGATCGATTACAGTTGTAAGCACCAATTAATTTTAAAAACCGTACAAAAATATTTGACAAATTTTTCCCCACTTGGGTGATGGATTTCACTGTTCCACAGTTGCCACAATGCACCATCGAAAATGTACGGCATAGGGCTTAAAGTTTTTATTTCCCCTAGGATTACTTAAATTATACTATTTCAAGGTGTATCATATGACCCCAAAATCTTTTGGATGGACTTGCGGTCTAAAACTAGGTAGGTGTATCTTTAAAAACTTTTTTTTCTATAACATAATAACAGATAACATGTATATAACGAAATAGATAATTTTGCTATTCTGAATTGCACTTTTTTTCAGTTTCATAAAAATAAATATTTGGGCTTAATTTAAACGTCATATGTGGAATTGCCCACTCCAACAACCACCTATATGAAGATGTGAAGTTATCCCAGTGTGCAAATCCTCTGAGGTTAAAAACTTACTTTTACACGAATAATGTACATTAATTTTCCTAGGAACCCCAAACAAAATGTTCAAAAACTACTCTTTAAATTCTTAAGAAAACTAGTGGTAAAAGGTACATATCAAGTCGTCTTCATCTGTCCTACAACCAGCTATGAAAGTGAGGAAAAAGACACTCCATTGATTCTTAAGGAAACGGATAATATCACACTCGTGTTAAAATTAATTTTTCAACACTAGTGTTCAGACTCACTAACCATGTCATTTTTATATGTCAAGTGAAAGTGTCAAATCAAATCTGCTTTCAAATTGACACTATCTGCCATCTGTTCAAATAGTCGTGTTGAAAAATCTTTCAACACACATGCCCCACAAATTTTTGGCAATCGGCAAAGGCAGGCATATTACATAGCAAATGCTGAAACTACTAGGGTACCTAAAATTTCCGAAAAATTACCTAATTTACTTAAAAATTCATATTTTCTTTTTTTTAACACGATAGTCCAGGAGATTACGGTGATGTTTAATTTTAATGATTGAGATGACTGTGATTTTAAATTTGAATGATTAAGAAAAAGTAAATTAATAATTTATTTTTTAGTTATGAAAAAACTTGTCATTTTTATATACAAGAATAAATCTTTCATTATGTTCTATTTCTTTGCTTCAGATCGAAGATATTTAACTATAACGTATAAGCAATTGTTTGAAATACCTCAAAGCTTTCCCGACCAAAGCAATAATGCAAAATTTCTTAAATTGAAATTAAAAATAGCTGAATTAACAGGATATCAAGACTTTTTCAATGAGTTTAGGTTGCAATAGTTTTTACTATAAATATATATTCTGCCTAAAAAGTATCCAGAAAAAAGAAAATACAATTAAAATTTTTCGGTTTAAATTTTTATTACTTGAATTATAAAATTAAAACAAATAATTTACATATACACCCTCCATTTATCTCTAAACGCTACACGTATAGTGAAGATACACCCGAAACTAGGTGGCCGTCATAATATTCGGTGATGGTGGTCCAGGTGTAAAACTGACCGAATCAAATCTGTGTTACTTTGTGGCATTACTCGTTCCACTTCAATGTTTGTTAGTCCCCATAATGGGTTTTCACTGAGACTCAGATCGGATAAAGCTGCTGCTATGAATTTGTTGCCAATTGGTGTTCTTGAATTCAAGTTTAAATATAGACAGGAGTATGGCATCGTGCATTATACTGCTGAATATGCCAACCCTCTGGAAACATGGCACAATACTTTGCTCTGTTAACGGTACCATCAACTATACAGAGAGGTGTAGTACCACGCTGTGATATTTCTCTCCAAACCATTATTTATATGGGAAAATTTAGGAATTTGGACTGTAACATGTTCTCTTAATAAGATTTTTAGGTGAGTTACACCAAGCTGGACACAACTTTCGTCAGATATAAGAACATTGCTGAAATTATCTCCTTAAAAACGCTCACAAAATCAGCATCTTTGCATGGAATTTTTTGGCTTCCTTGATGTGTAGCATGTTAAATTTTTGAAACCTTAGGGGCGGATTTTGTAGTCCCAAGGCCGCTAGAGCGTTTTAAATGTTTCTGCAAATCCTACGCGGTCTTTTCGAAACTGGTCTAGGACTCATATCTGTGCGTTTTTTATCATCTTTATTGTCTCATATACTCAGCTTTTTTCGAGTCCACTCAATTATACTAATGTTATAACGTTCGAACACCTTTTCTATATAAAGATTATACCTCTCTTCTTTTTTCTACTTTCGATATTATTTCACCAATCTTAAGCCTGCTTACAATCAACAATGTTTGGCAGATAGTGTTGCCATGCTATTTTGACCGTAGCCTACTATCCGAAGAACGACTTTTGTCTTGGAATGTTTCGAAAAAGAAACATATTAAAATTAGAAAAAAATATAAAATTCCGGATACTTTCTAGACGGACTATATTTCCAAGTGGAATCAATCAAGTAGGATCAAAGAGAGGGTTTTAGAAAGAAATACAAACTGGCTTACAACTGTTGTAAAATTAATAAAAAATTATTGTAAAAGGACGCAAAACAGTAGCGTTCAGTGAGTGTAGTGAGCGGTCCGAAAAACGGAAAACGAAACCACTCCGAAAAATTCAACACCACAGTAGTTAACTTATGCCTCTCAAATGAGCTACATATCATATGGTAACTTATCCGCATCGAAAGTTCTCAAAACTATTAGTAACGAACCTGAGCAGACCAAATTTTTTGAAAACAAAAACAATCAAGATAATTTGCATTTAGAGTTAGATGCTGATGAAGTACTAGCTATAATAATTAGAAGCTATTTTGTCTAGGCATCAGTATAAATTTATCAAAACGCGAGCGGGACAAAAAAAAATCAACTTATGTCCTTCGTACGACAAAGTTTTGGAGGCCAAAAAAATGATAATTAACAGAAATAATCGATTAATTGATATTTTCTGAAATATTAATCGATTAATCGATAATTTCTTAAAAGTTAATCGAATAATCGAATATTTTTGCCCACCCCTAATCCCATAATATTGTAGTATGTGAAACATAAGCTGAAATTTCGGTAGAATCATTATTGCACCATACTGGTGCAAGATTGATGTTATTACAAAAAGAGGTAATAAATACTTTGGCTGAATCAGCAGGTAAAATTTAAAATTTTGTATTAATTTGTAAATATGGCTTTGAGGGTACCTCGAAAGAATCAGAATATAAGCACTGATACCTCTATTTTTTTTACTAGTTTGGTCCCTATTAGATTAATTTTAAAAAATAGCGATAACTCTGAAATACTTGTATGCCAAAATTGCAGGCCCTCATCCACGCGTTCTTGTCGTCCAATTAACATTCATTTTGCTCCTGAATTAACCGTTGCAAAAAAACAAAATTTGGATCATCAAATTAAAAAATTAAATCCATTTTTTCTACAACGAAGGAGACTTTAATTTTTAAAATCATTTTTTAAATCGTTTTAAGAACATGCAAATGATTTTTATACACGATTTTTATCGTTAGTGATAATTGATACACCCTATACATAAATATAGATGATCCAAAAATTCAACAATAAAGCTTCTTTGTCTAAAACACGATATTTTAAACGTGTAATACTTAATAACTTTTATGTCCCATTTTTGGTAAACCTTATTATGGCCAGCTTTGCTAGAAATCCGATCAGTGTACGCCGTGTCAAATCACCTGCCAATATCCTGCTAGCTTTCGCGAGGGGAAGGAGACACACCGTTAACGTGTCGCCGCGGAGAGTGAACCTTCTTATCGTATAGTCAAAGTTCGGTGGTAAAGTAATTTAATAATGTTTTTATTTTTCCTATATTTCTCTGTAGTAAAAAATTTTTGTATGCTATTCATGTGTAAAGTACACTTTTTTATGAATGGGAAAATTCACAATCCCATGAATAACTATAAAACATCCCACATACCTTTCATGAATTTTTGAATAACTGATCAGAAGATCCCATACCTACATTGAATTTTAACGAAACATTTTAACAGAAAACAAAAGACTTACGCCATGGATGAACTGTTTCTTAAATGGAACACCCTATATATTACTACATTTTTGAACTCTAGAGAAATCTAAACATATTTCACCTATACCTATATTTAGCTGTTGACGAAATATTGACAGTTGAAAGTCAGGTATTTTGACACTTTGACAGGCTCTAAAATCTAAACCGCGTGAGATCAAAGAAAACGATTTGCACATTCCTATCTTAGGTTTTCATAAGCTATCGAATGACACTAATTTCGAATTTAACCCGAAGATAAAATTAATCGGAATTTTTAAACCTCCGGTTAAATTCAAAGTTACTGTCATTCGATAGCTTATGAAAACCTAAGATAGGAATAATCAAACCGTTTTCTTTGATCTCTTGCGGTTTAGATTTTAGAGCCTGTTAAAGTGTCAATATGCCCGACTTTCAACTGTCAATATTTCGTAAACAGCTAAGGATAGGTATAGAATATTATACACGAAATGTGTTTAGAGAGTCCAAAAATGTGGTAATATACAAAGTGTTCCGTTTAAAAAACAGTTCATCCATGGCGTAAGTCTTATGTTTTTGGTTCAAATGTTTTTTTGGTTCAATTTAGCAGAAAAAATACATCGAATGGCTATTTTGGTTTGTTTCAAAATAACAGGGAAGTTCAAAAATAAGCCCCTGTTGAGTCTTCGTTAAAACACCCTGTACATCTACCAGTTACTCTATAAACATTTAAATTTAATATGATTTAAAATATTTATCTATATAGATAACATTCAAAAAAAATTGTTATTTATCACCAATATTGCTTTTATCAGAACAATTTTGTTTCTTTCATCCATAGATTTAAGGTCGTTCTCTAGTCAATTCCGAACCGGAAGTTATAATTGAAGCGGAAGTTCGTTAATATGCACGGCTTATCTAAAACTGTGTTTAATATATTTTTTAAGGTCGTATTATTTAGATCTGTTATCGATGAAAATATATGAAATCAATAACTATTCTCATAAATATTTGGAAAATAATGAATTTTAGATATATAGAGTAGGTAGGAATGATATACGAAATG
This sequence comes from Pissodes strobi, assembly GCA_016904865.1. Taxonomy (NCBI): domain Eukaryota; kingdom Metazoa; phylum Arthropoda; class Insecta; order Coleoptera; family Curculionidae; genus Pissodes; species Pissodes strobi. The sequence continues at coordinate 34,638 of MU188559.1, read as the reverse complement.
GGTTTTTCTATGGATTGAAACAGGTAGTATATACGCTTTACCTAAGTATGTATACACTATCAATAAATAGAGTTTTTGAAGTATACTTACGCTTCATATTTGAAAATAGTTCATAACCTAATTGAAAAAATCTTACCTCTGACGAATGAGGTATATTCTTTCTTGAATGTGGTAGGCATTCTTCTGATTGTCGACTATTTCCAATTTCCATTGAAATAATTGGTGTTCGCCATTTCTACGTTGAAATAGGATAGGTATAAGCTGGCTTGATGAGACATAGCCGAAAATCAAATACATTCAGCTATGCCGACATCTTGCCTTCTCAACCGTCCAACAGTCTCTGCATTTCCAATTAGCACTTCTTACTTAATATTGGTGAAAAACCTGAAGTGCTCATTAGAACCTCTTACAAAATCTATTGTAACACATCATTCTAACAGTTCTAAATTAAAGCAAATAATAGACACGTTTTGCCAAACATACTAAGTCACTATACCTATATTGCCTGTTGCGTTAAACTTGATAAATATTTTTTTCAGATAATGTGTGCCATGATTACGGCGGAAAATATTTCGGCATCAGATTAATTTATAGAGCTGGAGCAGAAGTGGCATTTGGATCAGGGTTGTATTTTTATTTAAATGGGATGCTTTTCAATTTTACTAAAAATATAGAACAAGTGAAAGATAGTATGACATTTTGCGCTCTTTTACAGGCTTTAGAATCCAAATGTTTTGAGTTACAACAAAACAATTTACATTATTCTGTCTTAGCTTTTTAATCCACTTATTGATGTCACTTTGCTGTCTAATCGGATGCCAGGATATTAGAAAATCCTGCTTTAATTAATGCACAATTCCGAAACGGTTATTATAGAAAAAAAACGCACTATTACAGTTACTATACATTTTCCGAAATCAGATAAAAAAGCAAATTTGTATTAAGATAATATTTGGCATAAAGCCTGATGCATAATTCAAAGTTAAAACTCAAACTTCGGTGGAAGTTACACTTCAACACATTTAACAACTATAATTTTTAGTCGTTACGTTATTCCCTAGTTGTTAATCATACTTTATAATATTTTCTATCCTATAAAATCGCATAAATCGGTGCTTATTTGTGTAAAGATATACATACCATTAAAACTAAGCCATTCATTTAGCACATTTATACCCTCCCTCCAATACAATATAATACAAAAATATATTTTCAACTTATTTAAATAACAAATCAGTTTACATGTCAGGTCAAAATTCCACAAAATGGAAATACAGGAAAATACACGCTGAAATCACCTAAGACTAATGCGAGGGCCTTTAGCCATATTTACAACTTCTGATAAATTATATACTATTAAAATAAATATAAGCTAGTAAACTAGTATATAAACAAAAATAAATGAATATTCTAAACCAGTTAATACATATTACCATTAGATTAATATTGGCTGTATAAACATTAATAGTTAACTTTCGAAGTAACAATAAAAATGAAAACTAAAATAACAAAAGCGGCAAAATACATAATAACATGTATTATTGTTTAAATTCCTATATATGTACCGACAGTAAAAAAATAAAATTGAAAATTAAAAATTAAAAATATAGGAATATTGCACTTTCCTTATAGAGCCAAACAAAACAAATGATTGGTTTGTGAATTTGCCGATATTTATTGGCTGCCGGAATCGGTAATCAGTGTTATTTTGTTGCATTTTTGAGAAATCGAAACTATTTATTTGCTTTTAAGTGCGTGAAACTTGTACCTAATATTTGGTTGCATATTTAGGTATACAATTTGGCTTGTTAGGCGTATTTTTAATTACATAAAACTATATATTTCGGACTGAAAGACCTGTTCCTTGGCGATTTGTGTACGTCATATTTATAAGTTTTTGATGCTGCGAATTTCATAGGTACAGAAAATTACTAACGACGAAGTATTTCATCTCATGCAGAAACAAAAATAATTCCTGAACACTCCAAGAAGGCAAAATATGGTATCTGAGCCATTTGCTGAGAGGGGAAACATACGAGTTGCTCCGACTGATAATAGAGCGTAAAGTGCATAAAAAAAGATCAGAGGGAAGGCGTCAGAACTCATGCCTAAAGGACCCGAGAAGATGGTTTGACCGCTCGTTTACGAAAACTTTTAGCGCTGCAATTTTCAAGACTACAATTGCTATTCCAATCCAAAAACTCACTTTCATGAGAGAATAGGTCATAGGATACGTTTTGTATTTAGTATACATCTCTTTTAAACATATTTTTGGATTAGTATCGTGAGTCTGCTGAAATTGGTCTTCTAAGATAATACCGATATACGTGCCAAACAGAACTAGCTAGAGAATACTAACAATGGCAACACTGGGTTTTCTGTGTTAAATTGTATAAAATTTATGCCAAATATTGCTGCAACTCGATACCAGCAACCCTAACTTCAATTACCTTTAAAATAAATTAATGATATTAGAATCAACTGGTCAATATGTACTTATAGGTATTGAAAGGTGAGACTGAGCTGCGCTGATAGAAGTGATCAACTCATCGTCAGACAGGTAAGTTTTATTTTTTATGGCCACTCTTCGATTAGTTTGCATTAACTTATAGACCATTTCAATTTTCAATAATGCAAATCATAATTCAATTTGTGGTATAATTGCGTTTATCAAATAGTCCGAGAGGCGACCGTCATAATAGTGTGGTGTCTGAACTGTCGGATTTGGAATGATAAAAAATATTGCTTAGTTGGGCCGAATAAGAAACCGTTGGTCGGCCGAGGCTGGCCTTGACCAGTAATTAATTATACAGATTCTTTCAAAAAGTTCGCCATCATATGGGATTATTATTGATTTCACAGAAAATTCTATTCTTTACAAAAGTTGATGCTTAGAAAAAAACTAATTTTGACGATGCTAAATTAAGGATAAGTTATAGAGGGTACTTAAAAAATACAAAAATTAAGGTTAAAAAACAAAAGTTTTGGAATATCGGAAAACTTTCTACAGAAAAAATAAAGCTTTTATTAAAATAAAAATAAAAGTCAAATACTATTTTTTCCAAAAGTGCATCGTTGCTGAAAAAATAAGAACAAAATTAAAAAAAAAGAGGGTTTTTTTTTTAATAATTGTCATGAATTTTCTCAGCAACAGTACACTTTTGGAAAAAGTGGTATTTGACTTTTATTTTTATCGTAGTAAGAGCTTTAATTTTCCTGTAGAAAATTTTCCGATATTTCAAAATTTTTGTTTTCTTAAATTCAATTTTTGTATATTTTAAGTATACTGCATAACTTATCTTTAATTTAGTATTGTCAAAATTAGTTTTTTTCCAAGCACCAACTTTTATCAAGAATAAAGTTTTCTGAGAAATCAATAACTAAAAAGTTTCGCGTATGATGCGAACTTTTTGAAAGACACTATACTAGGTGATTCACGGTCGATGGTAGGTTAGACGTTTCTGGAGAACCACTCAACGGATCATTCTGAAAATTTGGCCGTTTAAATAATATGCTCTACCTTGCTAAAATATTTTCGACAGTGCAGTGTTGCCGTTTCTACTAAAAGGTAGTAGCAACTGTCAAATTTTAAATGGAACACCCTATATATTATCGCATATTTGGATTTTGCGGAGAATTCTAGGCATATTTCATAAAAAATGTCCTATACCTATCTGTTACTGTTTTTGAAATATTGACAGTTGAAAATCGACCATTTACCAATTTTGACAGCCTGTAAAATCTGAACGGTTAAAGATACAGCAAAATGGTTTGCACTTTTCTATCTTGGTTTTTCATAAGCTATCGTTTGACACTAATATTAGACTTGACCAGAGGTTAAATTTAACCGGGATTTCTTAACCTCTGGTTAAATATAAAATTAGTGTCAAACGATAGCTTATGAAAAACCAAGATAGGAAAGTGCAAACTATTTTGCTTTATCCTTAGCCGTTTAGATTTTACAGGCTCTTAAACTTGGTAAATGGTCGATTTTCAACTGTCAATATTTGAAAAACAGTAACAGATAGGTATAGGACATGATTTATGAAATATGTCTAGAATTTTCCGCAAAATCCAAATATGCAGTAATATATAGGGTGTTCCATTTAAAATTTGACAGTTGCTACTACTTTTTAGTAGAAGCGGCAACACTGCACGGTCCAAAATATTTTAGCAAGGTAGAACATATTCGTTTATGTAAACGACAAAATTTTCAGAGTGATCCGTTGAGTGGTTCTCCAGAAAGGTCTAACCTACCATCGATCGTGAATCAGCTTGTATTGTGCCTTTCAAAAAGTTCGGATTAATCGCATCATACGGGAAACTTTTTTATTATTGATTTCTCAGATAACTTTATTCTTGATAAAAGTTGGAACCTGAAAAAAAATAATGACAATGCTAAATTAAAGATAAGTTATACAGAGTACTTCAAAAATACAAAAATTTTGGAATATCGGAAAACCTTCTACAGGAAAAATAAAGTTCTTATTAAGATAAAAAAATGTCAAATACCATTTTTTCCAAAAGTACACTGTTGCTGAGAAAATTCATGACAATTATTGAAAAAGCCCTCTTTTTCTTAAATTTGTTCTTATTTTTTTCAGCAACGGTGCACTTTTGGAAAAAATAGTATTTGACTTTTATTTTTATCTTCATAAAAGCTTTATTTTTTCTGTAGAAAGTTTTCCGATATTCCAAAATTTTTGTTTTTTTAACTCTAATTTTTGTATTTTTAAAGTACCCTGTATAACTTATCCTTAATTTAGCATTCGTCAAAATCAGTTTTTTTCTAAGCATGAACTTTTGTCAAGAATAGAATTTTCTGTGAAATCAATAATAAAAAAGTTTCCCTTATGATGCGAACTTTTTGAAAGACCCGGTATAATTAATTACTGGTCAAGGCCAGCCTCGGCCGACCAACGGTTTCTTATTCGGCCCAACTAAACAATATTTTTTATCATGCAAAATCCTGACAGTATAGACACCACACTATTATGACGGTCGCCTCTCGGACTAAAATGTTTGTTGTGCAAGGTAAACCAAAGGGATAGAAAAACGGATATATTTATCCATTTTACCGGAGTTATGGAACAGAAAAATAAAATATATTTTCGACTTTTATAAATAGTTCTAATGTTCACAAATGCCTAAAACATAGGGATATCTTTAAAATTTGGGAAGATAAATAATATGTAAACTTTAAAATTAGCTTTCAGTGTATTATAATATTTGCCATGCTTCAAAATCAAAATATACAAACGCTAGCACCTACTCTATAAATATTTTGAATATTAGGCACATTATATTTCTAAAAAGCATCAAAACGCAACATATATAAGAAATTATAAAATTGATTTGCTATTTGCAGTTGTTGTTGTTCTGCGAATAATAGTAAATTGATATCTCAAACATACCTAGATGACATATAGCTGAAAATAAATAGTTATGAGCCGTGGAAATACTTGACCTAAGTCAATGTTATCACTATTTTAGGATTCTGGGCCAATAATCCGCTTTATATTCGGTATCACGAAACTGGTAGCATAAGGGAAAGACATTTTGGTTCCATCGAATGGATAGATTTGTTCCGCTAGAGGCTCGAAGAAACAACATTGTGATTCCACCTCGGCTGATAAATAAATTTACATGGGGTTCATCTAGGGTTGCAAAGTATCCTGGATTTCGCAGGATGTCCTGGAGTTGCATGTGCGTCCCGCTGAAAGTGTCCACATGACGCCAAAGATCGTGCATTTTATAAAGGCTTTGCTAAAAATAAAAACGTATTTTTCCCCGTAATTCCGGCTAAGCGATTCCATAATTTATGAAACGGAGCAAAAATTGGAAATGCAGATCTTATTTGTTATAAATTATTTGAAATTTTGAAGTCCAAGAGAGAAACATTTATCAGAGAATTGAAGATAATTTTTTTGGCATTGATGTTAGAGATATCCTTAAAAAATATCCAGACAACGAAAAAAAATTAATAAAAGAAGTTTTGTACTGTTTTATCGAAATGCAGCTTCTTATTGTGAGTCCAAATATGTTCCTCAAAATAACTTACTCTTGAAGCTTGAAATATTTTCTTTAAAAAATGTGATTACGCATAAATGAGTCATATAAATAGCTAAAGAACTATCGAATGAAGTAGATTTTGACAGCCTTTATGAAGAATTTTGTGTTTTAAAACCTATCCTAGAAAATCATCCTATTCAAAATTGGAATAAAATATGTTTGGTCAATCTTAATGCAAACTGTTTGAATTTTGTTTGAATTTGTTTTACTGTTTTCATTATAAATGAAAGCTATATATTTTAGTTTATTTTTTGTGGTATGTCGCATTGCTTACATTTTCCGTGAATTAAATATTAATATTAGCAAAAGATGGATAATTATTTTGCTTAGACATATTTAAAATATTTTTGGTAATATTATAGATAAATACAAAACTCCTGTTTTTTTTTATCACTGTCCTGCATTTTTTCAACAAATGTCCTGCACATTCAATTTTCAAACCTGGCAACCCTAGGTTCATCGTGCACATGATTCGGGGCATACCATTTACAGTAGATTAAGCTTTGCACAAGTATTTTTTTGCCGAAGAATTCCGGTTCAGCTTATACCTAAATTCTAGAACAGCATGTGTCTGGACAATGTTTAGTATCAGAGAAGCGATGAAGCATGTACAGTAAGTTTTAAGGTTACAGAACCACAGTTATGTTTCGAGCTGGAGAATTTCGCTTGGCCATAGAACCCAACTCGTTTTATTAAATCGCTTTTTGATAAATAATCATTGCATTTGAAATATCTTTGGACCCGGTGTTGTTCCATAGGGAAACGTTATTGGGCATAGATCTAGAGTGACTACACTGGGCGAACATAACATCGTAATTTTAAACTGGCCCTCTCAATTCTCATATCTGAATCTCATTGACAATGCTTGGGACATGCTTGAGAGAGATGTCAAATTTTCAAGATCGTAATATCTTATTTAAATTTTTTCAAGATTCCTGCGATGAAATTATCCAATAGGATCGAGACAACCTTATTAATATTTGTACAACATATTTTATTGGAATTCCTTGTAAAAAATATTAAATTACTTTAATAATAAACATTTTATTATTTAATTTGGGCGTAATTTTGTGTTTACTGTTTAGGCAAATATTACTTTGTTTTCCTTTTAAAAATTAACCATTGAACCTAAATTTGTTTTACTTTCCTCTTTTTTGATATCAAAAACTTAGAAAAAAAAAATTGTATAAACGTACAAGGTGAAAAATTATTAGGGTTCCTAAGGAAGAAAAACAGCACTTTTTGGTTTTAAACTGTAGGCCCAAACACTGACTCTGGCCTCATCCATAAGCCTGCTGGGCATCAATATAGAAAACATGTCTTGGCGTACACACGTCTCCAAAATCGCCAAAGCAACATACCTTGATAGCTTTGAACATCCAAGAAAAGTGGCGGACCTATCCCTTTACTATCGATATTACTACGGAAGGTGTTCGAACGACCTGGCACATAATTCCGTCCAGAGTTGTGCCAAACACTAACCCAAACTAACCCGTCAGACACAAGCTGCTCATCAACATACGATTCAGTTGCGCACATCTAGGACGTCGCTGTTTCGGGACTCATTTGCCTGAAGGACTATCTCGCTCTGGAATTGACTTCCGAGTGACGTCTTTACCGAAATATACAACCTACAGCGCTTGAAGTAAAACGTCCACCATCTTTTCCATACACGCACCGCTCGTTGAGTGGTATAGTTAGTATATTCCTTTTGTGTGTGTGCCAAACATAAAAAAAAAGAAAAAATCATTTGCTTTACATTAAATATTTCAATGGTTTGCAGAATGTGGCAAATATTGCCGTGACCAGAATGATAAGAATGCAATTTAACGACGTGAATATAAAAGAATCAATCCTGATTTAATTTTTTTTTGTTAAAGTTTCTAATAAGCTACATCTGTATTTTACGAACTTCTTGAGCGAGAAGATTTAAATTTTTTAGGCAGCCTGAGAACTTGATTTAGTTAGGTGGCATCACCTAGAATTTTACTAATTTAGGTCCCAATTAATGTGATTTATGACTTTTTATTTTATTTTTATTAGGAATAATAGGTATAGTACATTTTACAAAGTACATTTTTTTATTTAATTTTTTTTAAGGGATGTTTCGGCTATAACAATGCTGTGGTATTCCTTCATTTTTTTTTGTGATTAAGTATTAAAATGAGTTTATAATCTAATAATATCAAAAATTATCAGATAAAAGCTATGAGATGCTTTTATCTGATAATTTTTGGCTTATGGCACTAGTTGCTTGGGAAATTAAATAGAAAATCCCTGGAGTGATGGAAGAACTGATAAACTCTTGTTTTTAAATTAGGGCAGCGCCAGCGACAGGATAAACTTATCACCAGTAGCACCCTACCTGACGGCAAATAGTGTAAAAGGGTTTATAAATATTATTTTTATCTTAACACGGGTATGGATACTATGTTCCATATGTAACACAACTCTACTTGGGAGGACGCTCAAATGGCACATATTCTAGTTGTATGTTTCATGATGTGAAGAAAGGCCTAACATCGTCTTCATGCATGCATCCAAGGTCTGATCTTAGATAAATTATTATAAAACTACCAATGTTTTCAAAAATCGTTTTCGTCATCATGGATCTTCAGATGGAGAAAATGTTAAGCGGATATTTTCATTAACGTAGTACTATTAATTTAATATGAATTATTAGTACCTACATATAAACATGTGTTCTTTGCACCTCCTTACACTTAAAGTTTAACCATCGCCACTGTCTGTGCTGTGTTAGTCGTCTAATTCAAAATTGTTATTGTTTGCTTTTCATTTAGCATATCTTCAAGTAAAAGCTAATCATCTTTTTTCAAACCTCTAAAACAAATAAGTACATGGTTAGTAACAACCAACAGGTTATTTAAAGTTAAACAGAACTATGAATTTTATTTGAATATTTTTTAATGTATAAAAACACGTTTTAATATTCTTATAGTTCTGGTGCCCAGCAAAGTTATGGCAAACTATGTATTATGGAATTTTGAAGGATGTAATAAAGATGGATTCAGTATTCAGTTACATGTCAGGGAAAACTTAATATTTTTTAATTCTCCCGTTTGGAGCAAAATGATCGAAGTAATTTTGAATCACATTTAGAATCCAATTAGAATTTTGTTTTTTTTGTTTTTTTTTTCTTTTTTAGTTATATTAAGTATTAACTCCCACCCACTCCGGTGGCCAAATATATCGGATTTAATGTTGGATTTTTTTTAAAGAATATCGCTTCTTCACTATACGTTATAAAACACATTGTAACTCCATAGCCGAATTAATGAAGACCTTATGATTCATTGGTTATATTGCTTTTTGCCTCTAGATAAGTAATTTGAAACGTACCTCATAATAACATGAGCATGGATTTTCAAAAACTTTTACAAATATATCTTTATGTTATTCTACAGAATATCCTAAAAATGGACTAAAATATTTAATTCACTAAAGCTGACAGTGCAAATTTTTATATGACCTCCTTGAATCAGAAGAAGCCATATTTTAACAAAGCATGCATATACACAGCGGCGGTGTCCCGGACACCGGGAGATTGCCCGGTGCGCCGGTCCTTCAGGTGCCGATGGTTCCTTTTTCTTTTTTTTAACAATTCAAAGTTCAAAAATAATCGAAAAAGACAGAGGTAAAATAACATTACTAACTTGGCACCTCTGTAAAGCATAAACATACGTTTATAAATCTGTGTATCCTATACCCACTCATAAAACCATTGTTTCTTGTCACTGGAAATGTAAACGTTGCATTGCTTGGTCTGATCCTTCAAGTCTTAGACTGAGGAAAATTCAAAATCGCGGATCCAAAATGGCCGATTTAGGGTTAAATCTTGCAAATCAATTTTAGACTTCTACATATCCCATTGGCTCTGAATGTTCAAGTTTTCTAGCATTAAAGACTATCGAAAGTTCAAATGATATGAATGCTGACGTTTGCTACAGCTAAGTATTTGCGAGAATCTTTACGAAAATATGAGGTGATTTTAACTGCCCATATATTTTTAAAAATGTTCTCAATCACAGGGCCTTGATTCATTTACAAACCAAAGGGCTAGCTCTTCTGAAGTGAAACGATATGGCACAAACAGTATTAAAATAGCTGAAACTAATTCAGCGCGGTTTTAAAAATATACAAGAAATTAATGATATGTTTGTCAATTGGGCAATAGGCAAATTGGAGGCTGTTGATTCCGATGTAGTGGTTGGAGACATTGACATCGAATACTAACGACAGATTTACAAGAGAAACCTTTAACGTAGTCCTCGATACAATCATTTAGTCTATGGACGAAAGGTTCAACAATAATTTTAATATTTACAGACTTTAATATTTTAGATCCCAGAAATTTCAAAGAATGTTGAGGGGTGTGCAACAGTCTGTTTGAAAAGCTTATAATAATAAACCACCTTGCAACCTCCCAAAAAAACCTCAAGATGAGCTGGAGAACTTTATGGCTAACTGGGACACTTAAACCATATGCAATGCAAAAGTTGCAGACAGCAGACCTTGCTCATTGTGCTGCTATCCCATCATTTCTAAATACAATACGTATAAAAAAGCTTTCCCATATTGGCATATAAATATTTACTGACTCTTCCAATCTTCCAAGTAGCCTGCGAAAGAAGTTTTTCCAAACTGAACTACTTAAATAACAGACTAACAAGTACAATAGAGGCTTTCCTGCTAATGAGTTGCGAAAACGATATTCTAAATAAGATACAGAATGACGAGGTATTTGATGATTTGGGAAGATCCAGCACTGTATTTTCAAAGAAATTGATATTTTAATAGCAATTAACAGCTCCTTTTTATTTTGATGTTAAAAGGTAGTTTTTTTATTTAATATTTTTGTTGTGTGTTTGATGTTTTTGATGAATTAATAGTTTCTCTTTTTTATTTGCGATACTTATTTATTTAAAAAATTTAAACTTCTTATTTGTTTATTTGTTGTCTGTTTTATTTGTATATATATTACAAAATAATAGTTACTCTATTTATTTATGTAAGCCTTGTTTTGAAATAAAACTGTCTCTTTTTTATTTATATGAAATTTATTTAAACAATTAGGGTTATTTTTTTGAGTGTTGTTTATGTTTAGAACAAATAGTTTCTGTTGTTATCTATGTAAGTTTTATGTTATGTGCTGTTGATGTTTAAAATTAAAAGATCCTTTTCTACCTATGTGTTTTTATATACTGTATTAATTCGACATTTTTTACTTAAGAGTTGACGTAAAAATATGTAATTACGTTTACTGTTTAATAGAAAATGAAAAATAGCATATTTGTAATTTTTTTTTGGTGGCACTGGAGGCTTTACCTAACTTCCTGCGCCGCCGCCGCGCCGCGCCGCACAGTGTTGCGGGACTTGGAAAAAACCTTCGGAAAAAATTATTCGATTTCGACGTACTTATCAGCGATTTATATTTATCATTAATCAATAAAAAGTATAAAAAAAGATTTTCTTTAATTTTTTTTTTAAGAAAGCATCTTCTGAAAGTACGTCTTTTCTTAATTAAATGCAAAAAGTAATTTAGCTTTGAAAATTATATGTTTTTGGAATTTCTTTGGATGTGAACTTTGTGAAATTTTAACTTTTCATATATTTTACATACACCATCTTATTGAAAAAACAAATATAAACCGCCTCAAAATTTCAGAACTACGTTGGGTAAATAACATAGACCCCTGGCATTTAAAAGTTTAGATTTGCACATACTTATTGGTGTTTTCAAAAAAAGCTCCGGCTTCCTACTGTCTCTCCTTATTTTTCTACGAATCATAAAATATCGGAGAACACCCTGCATTAATATCACAGCCGACCGCGTCCGACCGCGATCCACAGCCACCTTGATCTATAGCTTATCCCGTGACAACCACGTAACTGCAGAGCAAAGTAATGTAAACAACGTTTTTGTTTTGTTTTTGTTCAAACTTATTTAAACGTCAATTGACATTGTCAAACTAGTTTAGCTTTGTTTTTTAAGGCTTGAGTTATAAAGTTAAGTTAGTTGATTTTTAATTTGTTAAGTAATAAAAATAAAACGACAAAAGGAGTTTCAGTGCGATGTCTGACAATTAATATTTGTTAGTGATTCCCTATCGCGTATTATGTGATGAACTTATGGGGGATAATCCCAATTTAAGGGTATGTATTTCTGGGTTGTACCCGAACCTAGAAGAAGAACAGCTATCCAAAATTCTTGAGGAATTAGCAAACGTTTTCTTCCGCATTATAGAAGAAAATTAAAAGATGTGTCCTACAATAAAACTAGATTTGTTCAGCGAAATACTGCTAATAATTGGTTGAATGGTGAGTTTACTATTCATCTATTTGCTTGCCAAAAAGATAAAAAAAGTTTACCAAATAATAACACTAACAGGGGTGGGAGGCCAGTCAAAAGTGTTAACGAGTGTGGATACAAAGCGAGACAATACAAAATTCAGAATATTAGAGAAACCTTTTCCCAAGATCTAATTGATGCTGCTGCCTCTTCCAATAACTGCAATAATTGCAGATCTCAAAAAAGCTTTACCGCAAATGAAGCATTAGCCCTAATAATTCAAACTAAACTCACTGTTTCTAATTATGAAATAATTCGAAAAGCCACACAAAATCTTGGGTTTGATATTTTTCCAAGCTACAAAAAAATATTGGACGCGAAGAAAAAAAGTTACCCCGACAACATTGAAATAACTGAAACATCAGCAACAGTGAAGTTACAAGATTTACTTGACCATACCACTAAGCGGATATTTGAAACAAAATTGGAAACTGACTTAGAAACACCAAGAAATCAGAGTCTTATCCTACACAGCAAATGGGGATGTGATGGGGCATCAGGGCAATCAGAATTTATGCAAAAGTTTTCAGAAAATGATCCATGTTCATCTGATTCACACTTATTTATGACATCCTTCGTACCTCTGAAACTAACTGTAGAAACAGATGAATCTATAGAAGTCTGGAGAAATGAACGGCCATCATCAACAAGATACTGTAGGCCACTGAAGTTTCAGTTTAAAAAAGAGACAGCTGACCTTATTCGGGAAGAAAAAACGCGAGTTGATGCAGAAATAGAAACCTTACAAGAATCTGTGCTTTACTATGAACAATTCTCAGTTAAAATAAAACATCGACTATATTTTACCATGATTGATGGAAAAACAGCACAAGTAATTACAAACACAGCTTCATCGAGTAACTGTATTATATGTGGAGCAAAACCATCCCTTATGAATGAGTTAATCAAAATTCGTGCTTTACCATTGAACCAAAAATCCCTGCAATTGGGAATGTCACCATTGCATGCAAGGATTAGATTTATGGAGTATGTAATCCATCTATCTTACAATCTAAATTTTAAGCAATGGAGAACTAATGAAACAACTCGTGCTATTAAAAATAATCGAAAAAAATATATTCAAGATGAATTTTATAAAAAAATTGGAATAAAAATAGATGTCGTAAAGCAAGGAACAGGGACAACGAATGACGGAAACGTGTCTCGGAGATTTTTTGATAATCCGTATCTGACTGCTGAAATTACTGGACTTAGCCCAATGTTGATTAAAAGGTTGGCAACAATATTGGAAGTAATATGTAGCAATTACTGTATCAATTCAAGCAAATTTGGAAAATATGCACAAGAAACAGCCGAATTGGCAGTATCTCTATACCCCTGGTACAATCTTCCATCATCTGTACACAAAATTTTGATGCACGGAAAGGAAATAATTGAAAATGCGGTTCTTCCTATAGGAACTCTATCAGAAGAGGCCCAGGAGCACAGGAATAAAGATTATAAGTACTACAGGATTTACAATTCCCGGAAATGTTCAAGGATAGCAACGAATGAAGATGTTTTCCATTTTATGATGTTATCTTCTGACCCACTTCTCTCTTACTTGCGGCCAGAACCTAAAAAGGAAACACTTCCACTAAGCGAAGAAGCACTGGATTTGGTTTTATAATGTTTATTCATTTTTGTATTAGATCTTTATCTTTCAAATGTTAATAAACTACATAACGTAACGTAACCTTCTTTCTGTACCAGCGACATTGTTTTAGTGTGGGTTATCACTATCGTCTAAATTTCAAGGTTACCAAACTAACGGTTTAGAAGTAATTAATAGTAATTATTATTTTTAATACTTTAACGCTCTGTATATCAATAAGCAAGAGAGAGACAACAATTTTTATAGAGTACCCACAGTATTTTGACATACATCTCCTATCAGTTATGACTACTAGTTTCTGAACACCTCATATAGAAAAGATGTAGCAAATTGATCCAACAACATCCAAAAAACATACAAAGTTTTAAACGGATATGTTGCTAACACTAAGCTCGACTGCAAAGGAGATGGTTGTATCCTGATTTCATCAAATGGAGAAACATAGCCTTATCTCTTACCCATTCATATTTACATTACGTGTGAATATATTTAAACATACTCGTATCATCATTTAGCCATGTACGTAACGACTTAATTAATTGTTGACGTAGTTTATTTTTACGTTTTCGTTACTAAAATTCTGTTATGACTGATGTTCTGTAGCAATATGTACGTAATTTTTCATTCCAGTATAGATTCTTGTTGATATTTTTGTGCTATTTTCGAATATCCGCTTTATATTATCGAAAAAATTGCTATTTAACGCTGATTACATATTACTATCCACAATGCCGAAAAAGTTCTTCGTTTTTGCCGTAATCAAGATGGAAGCCAAAAAACGGATTTTTGCTATCAGTTTTCATTTTATAGCATAGTTTAATAAAAGCTTGTATTTAAAAATATTTTTTATACGAACTTATTTTATTACTTTTTGTTGCTTTGTAGAATAATACTAACAATATCCGCCATTTTGGATCCTCCATTTTGAATCTATAAATATTGACCTTATATTCTTAATAAGCAACCCTAAGAATCCCTATATATAGAGTTTGAAGCAAATCGGTTAATAAATGACAAAATTCGCCATTTTGTTTCCGCCATTTTGATTCGAAAAAAAGTTAAAAATGTATTGTCACTGAAGCCAAATACCCATACCAAATTTCAAGTAAATCGAAGCAAGAAAGAAGGTTTTTTCCAAAAAATGACCTTTCGGCCACACTGTGCGCCGGTCGGTCCAAGGGGTCCCATCCGCCGCTGCATACATAGATTGTCCCGAAAATGGGCCAAAATGTTTTAGTACATTAATTTTTCTTCTCAGAACAGGATGGTGCCTTCTTTAAAAATTGTTAACGCTACTTTATAGAACATCAATTTAAAGAGGTCTCTGTACTCATTTACCTATGTAAAATATACCGGGGGCTTCAAAACGTGTTGGTATTACAAAGGTATGAGCTACTTCGATAAAGGTTTTTCTAATTAAGTTCGGCCTAATCATTAATCATATCCTGTACAAATGTGCCTTTGTTTGGTAAGAAAAAAATAATAAAATCCGGCAACATAGTCCCCGGGATTTTATGAATAACTTGATATCAAGAATTCCAGGAAAATATCTTGCTGTACATCGACAAATAAACAATCCAACAAAGTATTGAATTGTTTAATTGTGGTTTACATTAAATATTGGATGTTTTACTGATACAGACGTTTTTATTTCATTGATACAATTTGTGAATTCTTTACCTCTATGTGCTGCATTGCTTTCTTTTGCCAAACTGAGATAGATTTGTATGGGATACGATTGTTGATGAAACCGAACTTACACAAATGGACTTTAATCGAGGTTGATTAAAGCTTATATTACCAACATGTTTCAAAATTGAAAACATTCTGTTGGTTAGTTACCTGAACGTTTTTGATTTACCGTTCTAAAGATCGGAACAATTTTAAATGATTAATTTTTCTGTTGCTACACAGGATGTTTCAAAAATGTACTTTTACTACACTTAAGTTTTTGGCCTATTTTTGGAGCATCCTTTATAGCAACAGAGTCATGTCTCTTTTAAATAGTACTTCTTCTGGCCCCGACAATAAGATATTAAAATTTGCAACGATTTAACCAGATCTTAGTTTAGGTGCATTTAACCTTTATACCAATTTTTAGGACACGCGATATAATAATACACATATCTCCCATTTAGAAGCGATTTCTTTTTTTTTCACGTTTAATATAACATTAAAATTTAGGCTAACCCAGTGAAATTTTTGTTCAGTGCTTATCTAGAGGTAGGAAAATAAGTGTAGCATAATTTCTTCATTAACGCAGCTACGGAATTCAGTACGCTTTTTCACTGTGTTATACAAAAGGTAATGTTTCATGTGTTTAAAAATAAATTATTAATGTTTGACACGCTCTGTTTATTCATATGTCAAGTTATTGTTTGGGAAATCCTTATTTAAGCCTTTCGTTTAACCGAATATGTTTAAGCCCCCGGGTAGTTTTTAGTATTCAATCCGAAACACTATTATCAATAAAGAAAAAATTAAAAAGTCTGGGCATAATTGAATTCTAAATATAAAAACCTCCTAAAAATTATATTTTGATTTTTGGAATATATTATTTTTACGTTCGGTATAACTGAGATATGTAACTTTTGAAAATCAAATAACCTAAAAAATTATGGCAAATTTAAAATTAGCGAAAATTTAAGTTGCCTCACCTTATTTGAACCCTGGTGAGTAACATCCCCTTGTAAATCGGTTATGCTCAAATAAATCGAAATGATGAAAAATGTACCTTATGGATTTTTTTTTCGTAGAAGCCAACGATGTGGTAATTTATTTTCTATTTTCTTGTTTGTTTTTGAGATACCATATGGTTTTGTATTTTGAAATAAAATTCTCTGTATTTTTTATGTCTTTGTATTCCGTTTGTGAGTTTTCGAGATTTACATCACTTTATAGTCTTTACGATGCATTTGGGAAGGCAGAATTTTCCACATTTCAAGTACACAGGATGTCTGTCATATGTGGTACCATTTTTGCGATATAGCTATATGTTGATTAATTTAGCAAAAGTTCCCATTTTATGAGGACATCTAAGGTATGTTGACAGAGTTGCTATCTTTTTTTTTTTCGTTCCTGAGATATTGATGAAAATGCAAAATTCGTCGGAAAATGGTTTCTTAAATACTTATATACCTAAAAGTCTGTCAAAGTTAGAAAGAAAAATTAAATACAAACTTTTTGCAATTTTTTACCCTCTACAAAATGGCGATACTGCCTTTTTTAAATCACATTCACTTTTCATCAACAATGGTCAACGTCATTTTCTTAAACGTGGACCTGGATTTTTATTTCATTTATTTAAAGCGATTTTTATCCACAAAACAGTGATCTATTACTGAGGCATATTTTTATCATTTCGTAACAAATAATCCATCATCAAGAAAATTTTCAGAGTTCAACCCTGATTTTTGATGCATGGCTTGATGCTAATAGATATGTATATTTTAAATTCAGGGTTTCTCGAAAAATACGCTAGGCAGAGAAGGGAGCCCCCCTATCAGAATATGAATATGTGTAAGGAAAGCCTTCGGCGCGCGTCGCAACCCTCTTCGACTTAGAATTTTTTAAGAAAATTGAAATTATTTCCTGTTTTAAAAATATACACTTTTTTCGTCATATCTTTGAAATGTTAATACGAACAAAAATATTAATCTTAGCTTACTAAAAGCTAGATATGCCTACAAATTATACCTAAAATTTTGTTCAAAAACAAAAGCAAAATCCATGTATCTGAATGTTCAAAATACCGTCCCAATATTAAGTATTTTTTAACTATAGGTCTACATTTCATGTTATTTTTTGAATATTTTTATTTTGTTTTGCGCTAATAGGACTCTACACTCGTCGCTCCATATCGAAAAATTCATGGAAGTCAAGTCATATAAAGCTAGTACATACTATAATATACCTACTATTAAAAGTTACTAATTGAGGCAATTAAGTTTGTCCATTATTTTTAAAATTGCACTCATTTACTGAAAAAATAACTCCTTTTTAAACCAATAGGAAAATAGCGAAATAAAATACAGACTAGTTTTCCTTGTATAATTTAGATTATAAGGTGATTTTCTTGCTTATTTTTTTTCCAGTGCATGAATTAAAATCGTGCACCTATTTTTGATTTGAAAATTATATAGGATTTTTATAATGCATATTTAGGGCTCCGATGGCTCTTGGGCTTTACGCCCCAGCCAAATAGCCAAAAAGCTCTTGATTTTATTAAATTTGAAAGAAATCTGCTTGGGCATAGAAAACTTATCGAAGGATTTACGTGTATTTAAAAACTGTGATAGATATTTATAAGTTTCTTGCCATGCATCAAGGAAGAGGTTTCTTCCCGAATGTTACAATGTATGACCCATTTGAAGAAAAATCAGGGCCGCACTCGAAAAAATCTTGATTATGATTTCTAAAACGAAACGCTGAAAAATATACCTGAGTAATACATCGTTTTGGAATAAAACATCCAGGACCTTATTTAAAAAATTAAAGTTCACCGATTCTAGCTCGAAAGTTAAAAGTCATTTAAAAAGGCAGAACCTATATTATGTAGAGAAAAAAACAATTTAAATTTTTTTATATATTTTTCTCTATAACTGTAATGGTTTATCAGTAAATTTTTTGGACGACTTTTGCATTACCGTTAATAACTCAAAAACGAAAAGAAGGATATCTACTCTGTGAACGTATCGGAGATTATCTCATGACATTAAACTTTTTTTGTAATTTAAACAACCCTGTCATTGCTATCTCCGAAACGGTACGAATTACGGTACCGTTTCGGAGATAGCAATGACAGTAGCACCACTTAAAATAGATACCCTGTATAGGCATTTGTGGGTTTATTTTCAGCCATTTTAAAATTGTATTAGACTAGGTATAGTTTATTTTTATTCCTTTATCAATCCTACCGCTCGTTGTTTAGTAAAGGTTTTTCTTTCATTTAAAAGGGCGATATAACAAGAATAAAATAATATGAATAAAATTTACTTGTAAAGAAACAATGGGTGGTTTGAATTAGTAATTATTTTAATAAATGCAAAAAACGTCCATTGTTCATTTGGATCGAAAATCTGTAACATTTAATATATTTGATAAATTCAAGCTCTGCTACTGTGGAATATCATATGATAAAGTAACTGGCAATAATATTATATTCATAACCAAAATGGCAAAAAGTGACCATGATCAACAGTGAGTACCTGTTAGATTTTTACAATTAAGTTAAGCGTTAAAACGAGAAGCGATATAATAATAAAAAATGAAACTTAATCTATATAATTTAAAAACAGTTTAAAGTAACCCCATAAACCTCACAATTATATTTAAATCAGAAAAATCCTCATCGAACACTGAAAAAGAGTATGAAGTGTTCCATAATCATTGGTCTGTAATAACGAAAACAATAATTCTATATGCGCCATTATGTTTTCTGATTTCATTTGTTGATGGTTCAAGACGAATTCTATGCATCAAAACATCGTGGACCGCCCTGTGCATATTTCCAATATTTTAATAATTTATTTAGTTAAGAATTATACATGTTTGAAGATTGTCATTTTTTATCAGTTCACATGCTGTAGGATACAAACGGATTAACTTGGTACAAAGCGGTTACCTAGCATTTTTCCAGATCAAGTTCGTATGACCTACTTTAATATATAAATTTTTCGCCTAAACGCAAGTATAATTGTTAAATGAATTAATAAATATTCTGGCAATAAGTTATGTTATAACATTTTGAGACATTATATAGGGTTTTGGTTTAAGTTGGTCCATTTGGATATTAAAGCTTGGGGTAAAATTTAAAACAACAATATTTCTAAAATATTTGAATTTGGGCATATCGCATAGTCGATACCTTAAAAAAATCCCTCGGCTACAACTTTTCTTTAAATCACTTATTACACTGAAAACTATTTTTTCAGTTATATCCCCCTTATATAGGGGCTAGCTGTATTCAGTTATAACGTAATCATATCCAGCTAAAATATTTGAAATATGTTTTATTATTAGTAGAAAAATTGTGATCCGGCCGGTAGCCATCCTTAATGGGACACCCTGCCCTGTAGCGATTTCTGTCGAGATGCTTATCGAGTAAAATACTTTGCGCTTTTTCTAGGAAAATAAAGCTTAATTTAAAATAAGTGATGAAATTCATGAAGAACAACCATAATTTCTTTCACAAAAAATAATAAAATAGATTATTCTTTCTTTTAAATTAAACAGACGAAATTTCTGGCTAAATTTAAGAATGCACTGAGGTAATTTTGATAATTTGAATGCCATTTTGGACGTAGGTAAAACTGCTGAACTGGGCTGCTATTTTATGACATTTTTATTCTAACGTATCTTTTTTTTCTTGTAGATACATAATGGAATAAAAACTACTTTAATTTCGAATATACGACTCAAAAAGCGTAAGCATATGTCTATGGCTTTCATCAACTATTAATACGTTGCTTGAAAGGGTAGCTAATGGATCTAAAAACAATCATGATATATTATTATGCATCTATAAAGAATTAAAACCGACCAAAAAATAAGTATGAGATATAATTAGAAACCCTAATGATTAAAACGAAATATATAATTCAAAAACCATACCAATTATTCAATATTGAATAAGAAATCCATAATCAGGCCGCACTTAATATCATATTCACGTATTTTTTTTATCTTCAACCTGCTACCACCGAAGCGCGTTACGCACTGAGGTTAAAGCGCTAAGCCCTTTTCACTACTTCTAGCGACTACTGAATCACTTCCTTTGAAGCACGTGCTTTACCTGCCTTTACCTGTACACCTTAGAACAAAACTCACGTATTGTTTAAATTGTCCCCACCCACATGATTGCGTATGTGTTGTATGCCTTCGTTATACTGGATGATGATAACTCGGCGAATACTGGTAGTCGAGATTTCTCGGGGTCTCCAGCTTGTGGTTTTTATAGTGAGTAATTGCAATAACCAGTGTTTTATGATTTCTCGATTAGAACGATTGTACAACCACATTACTCAAATTTATCAACATGCTAGGGCAACTTACTAATTCGACGGGAATTCCTTCATATATAATGCCCAATCACTTTTTAAATATATACGAGCGACTATACCTACAAAATAATATTTTTTGAATTCTCCCCACCTAATTAAGCTAGATTTCTCGCAGCAGAGTGTCTGTATAATTGCTACAAAAATACTTTTCTATTCTTTCTATTTTTGCAAAAAATAAGCTTAGACACATGATGGCCTAAGGCAAGAAAAGAAGGAATTTTTAACATTTCTAATTACCTCTTAAACTTTTAAGTTTATTTTAAACTGAAAAATTGTGCTATACATATAGTGAGTAAACCCTAATATAGGGCAAATTTCTCAATATCTGAAGAACGACCTCGATATCCAAAAATGCAACAGCCTAAAAAATTCGATTTTGATACCACAAAATTCTGAAAGTTAATCAAAATCAGCATAAGAGGGAGTTATTAAAAATGATGTAGAGGGGGAGATTAAAAAAATTAAAACTCCATTAACGACAAGACTAATATCAAAAATGTTGAAAAAATCTCCTTTAACGCAACTAATAAATGTCTTCCTTTAAATAGTTTCTCAATATATCCCCATATTACTGATACCAAAAAATAACAAAAATATTAAGGAAACAAGGCAACTTTTTAGGGAAGTTGAAGTAATGCGGTCACCGTAAAAAATATTTTTTAATTGCTCAGAAAGCGTTTCGAATAAAAATTAATATCACTTCTCGCATGATCTGGCTGCAAATGTCCAACAGGTCAAGTGATTTTAGACAACAACTATGAAATAATATAGAAAAAAGGCATTTATTGTAAAATATTCGCTTTGCCTCATATGTGGGTAAAAGAGGATACACATATGAGGGCAAAGTGAACATTAATGATCAGATGCAAGAAAACACTTTCCATAAACAAGATTTTAATGAACAGAGCAAGAATATTTCCCCTAAAAAAATAACTATTTAAAATTTAACACAAAATTTAATTTTGTATCTTATCGAAAACCTTCAATATTGAAAGTTAGATTAGAAAGTATTTCCTCGAAAAAAAAAACTTTATTTTATAGATAACTTTAGAAACAAACTTTAACAGCTGCAAATAAGAAAAAAATGGCGAAAATTGTTAACAAAACTAAACCTAAAACTAAAGGAACAAAAAATATTTGGTTTAATATTACTCAAAATTTATAAAGTTTTGTTTATTTTTCCTTAAAAACTTTTTCTAAGATTTCCTTCATAAATCCTAATATCCTTTATTTCAAGGAAAATAAACTAATTATTATTTAGGTTTTCTATCATTATAGTCACAATGTCTTGCCAGACATGTTGTGAACTCATAAAGTGTACTAGGTCAGAACTGGAGGATTGCGGACACGAAGATTGTCAATTGCTTTGAAAATTGTATTTCGCCATCTTTCGCGATTATTTGTTAGTTCGGTTGCTCTTGTGACACTAATATCCAGCAATTGTTTTGTCGCATCTACCCAAAATGTGTAGGAGAACGGCCACGACGCCTTCCGTTCGGAACATGGCCCTGGACAGCAAGTTTTTCCATATTATCACTTCTATGAATATGGCCGAAAAACGTCAGGATGCGCGTCGAAACAATGGATTTCCAAGTTCGCTTAATATAGAAACGTTAGTTCGGTGGGCTGTATAAGGGACTCTTAGCATTCTTCTCCACGTCCACATTTCAAATGCGTATATGCGGTGGCGATCTGCCATTCTAACGGTCCAAGTTTCAGAGCCATAAAAAAATATTGAAAAGACAAGAGACCGGATCAGCGACATTTTGGTGGCTTTGGTCATATTATTGTCACGCCATATTTTAGTCAGTTTTGTCATGGTTGACCGTGTTTGTTGAATGCGCCGACGAATTTCAACCTAACAACCACCTGAATTGTCGATCAAGGAACCGAGGTATACAAAACTTTGGACTACCTCACAACAACCTACTTATGTGATTTCTGGATGATTGTTATGTTCCCTATCTACGATCATGATTTTGGTATTGTTGTAGCTGATACTGAGACCACACGCTCCACTATATTGTTCTAAGATGTTCAGTAAATTTAATAATTCATCCTGAGGAGCAGCAATAAGAGTAGTATCGTCGGCAAACCTTGAATTAGATATCGTAGTTCCATCAATAGTTACACCACCATCTCAACCGTCCAGTACCTGTCTCATCACAAACTCGGAATAGATGTTAAACAACATCGGCGATAAAACACAACCTTGATGAACTCCTTTCTTTGTTGTAGTTTGACCAGATATGTTACCGTCAATTCTTACTCGAGATATGTTAGACTCATAGAGCTGTTGTATAAGAAATATCGGGTGGTCAGGAATTCCCATGGAGAGAAGAATTTTCCATAGTTTAGGCCACTGATAACGTAAAGTGGCCTAAACTATGGAAAATTCTTCTCTCCATGGGAATTCCTGAGGGCCAAAGGCCTTAGAGTAGCCCACAAAGCAGATATAGACTGGGAAGTAATGCTTCTTAGCTTTCTCAATAATTTGCCTCGAGTTGTACCACGTCCCTTTACGAAACCTGCCTGCTCTGGAGATATTTGCCAGCTAATAAAACCCTCTAAACGAGATTGCAGAATATATAACATAACCTTGCTTGAATGAGAGATGTAGTCGATAATTGTCTGGGTTTCTCGGAGATCCCATTTTATGTAGCGGAACAAAGATTGAAGTGCTCCATTCATCTGGCCAGACACCGGAGGACAAAATTTTCTGACAAATACGATGTAAAAAATGTAGGCCGTCATCATCTAAGCACTTCAAAGTTTCGGTTGAAAGCGCATCAATGCCTG
The DNA here is from genome assembly GCA_016904865.1 of Pissodes strobi. Lineage (NCBI taxonomy): Eukaryota > Metazoa > Arthropoda > Insecta > Coleoptera > Curculionidae > Pissodes > Pissodes strobi. The sequence goes on along the minus strand of MU188559.1, from coordinate 10,721 downwards.
TAGCTTTATTATTTTTTTGTTTCCTAACGACCTGTTCAACTTAGAGGTTTTCGCAATATGTTAAATGCTCAATAATCTCGTCCAAGCCAATGATGAGATTTCCATTGGTGTTCTCAACTAACCATGTTATTTGTTCAAAGTTCTGATTGAGACATTTTATCTTTAGGAACATCTCTCTTGGATGGCTTGTGCTGGTGTGGGCTTGTATTTCCCTGCAGAGTTCTTGAAGAGAGGAGTTCTTATCTTGGCGGCAGAGTCGTTGGATTTCACGTATTAATTGTCTATACCGATCTTGCTTTGCATCAGAATCCAGACCTGAGATCTTAAGCTCTCTACGTTCTTCAATGAGCGATAATGTATGGGTGGTAATCCATGGCTGTTTAGGTTGTGTGCTGTGTTTTGCTTGAGTTGTTTGGGCAGCTTGTGTAAGAATACTCTTAAATGTTAACCACATATTATTGGAAGAAGATTCATCCATCATCGAGGCACTCTGAAAAATCTGAGAACATTTTGACCGAAAAAAGGCAGGGTCAACGATTTCCGTTGAAAGTTTCTGCTTAGAACGTGGACATACCTTCAGCTTAAGCTGGAGTTCACAAAGAAGGGGTTGATGGTCCGAGCCACAATCGGAACCTGGTAGAGTTTTAAAAGGACTCATTTTTTTTTAATGGCAGTGGCACACAGTGTGCGAAGATGTTGATTGACACGGTTCTTGAATATTTGTAGGTTGTAATTAGTGGGAAACAGATGTCCTGGAAGTGAGTTCCACAGTGATGCAGTGCGCCAGACAAAGGAGTTCTGGTAAAGCGATGTTCTAGGTGTTTCTAGTTGTACGACGAACTGGTGCGCTCCTGCCGTCTGTCGGGACTGCCTGACAGGAGTTGCCAGGGGCGGGATTATGTGGGCCAAATCCTGGGAACATCTGCCGTGAAAGTATCTGTAAAACAGAGACATCTCGGCCACATGTCTGCGATGTTCCAGACTATCCAGATTCCGGGTCAACTCCGGATCGCCGACGAGACGCACAGCCCTCTTCTGAATGGAATCCAGCAGCCTTAGGGTATGCTTTGGTGCGGCACCCCAGATATGTGAGCAATATTCTAAGCACGGTCTTATTTGCGCTTTGTACAGCAAGAGCAACTGCTGCGGTGTATAGAGTTTTTTGTTGCGAAATAGCGCACCAAGCTTCTGGGAGGCTGATTTTGCGATGTTAGCAACATGGTCATGCCATGACATATTGCTGTTGACCGAGACACCCAGCAGCCCGATTGACGAGGATGAAGGAATGGTCGATCCTGCCATAATGATGTCAGGGCCCGCTGTATTGGCCCTCTTGGTAAACGTTGCTGCTTGGGTCTTTGCTGCATTGAACTGGACCAAATTTCGGTCGCCCCAAGTTTGAACTTTCTCCAGGTCTTGATTAATTGCTGTAATCTGCTCCTGTCTGCGGTGATGAGTCTCAGTCGCTGGTAAGGGTTTTTCTGATCTAAAGTGGGAGGCAAGGGTACTGTCATCTGCAAAACTGTAAACAGGATTATTCGTTTCGATCAGCAGGTCATTAATATAGATGAGGAACAGAGTTGGTGAAAGTATTGCGCCCTGAGGCACGCCCGCGTTGATGGTGAATGTGTCCGAGATGTGTCCATCGACTGCAACGTGTAGGGATCGGTTCTTAAGGAAACTGGCCAGCCAGCTGCAGAGAGAGGCGGGCAGTCCCAAGGACGGCAGTTTGTTGAGCAGTCCGTCATGCCAAACTCTGTCGAATGCCTTTGAAATATCCAACGCAATCGCTCGAGACTCTCCGTAGTTTTCAATTGCCCTACTCCATATATGAGTGACATAGGCCAATATATCTCCTGTCGATCTCTCTTTGCGAAAGCCGTATTGATTATCGCTGATTATTCTGTTGCTCTCGAGGTACTTGAGTAGTTGCTGGTTGACTACACGTTCCATGACTTTGGAGATTATTGGAAGCAAGGCAATCGGGCGATAGTTTGAGGGCGTGGTTTTCTTGCCTTTTTTTGGAACAGGTTGCACTCGAGCGACTTTCCAAGAGGATGGGTAAATCCCTTTTCTGTAAGAAAGAGAAAAAAGCCTGGAAAAAACAGGTGTTAGTTCGTTGGCGCAGTTCTTTAGCACGATGGCAGGTATTCCGTCCGGTCCTGATGCCTTTTGCGTATCTAGTTCTTTAAGGATTTTGCGAATATCACGATGAGAAAACTTGACTTCTGCCATGGTGGTGTTAATGTTCGGTATAGTGGGGAGAGTCTTGCTTTGGGGCACGTCTAAGGTAGAGTGCGATGAAAACATTTTAGCGAGCATGTTTGCTTTTTCTTTGGCTGTAGTCGCCGTGATGCCACGTTCGTCCGTCAAAGGTGGGAGAGACGTTTTTGTAAAGTTGTTACTTACTGCCTTTGCTACCGACCAGAAATTCCTGGAGCCACTGGGGCATTGCAAAAGTTTATTCCTGATCCTTTGATTGTGTTTGTCCTTAGTTTCGTCGATCACACGCTTGCACTCGTTTCTCGCTTCGATAAAATAATTGCGATTTTCAGCGGTCTGATTTTGCTGCCAGTACTTATAGGCTTGCTGTTTCCTTCCTACAGCTCTTTCGCATCTTTTGTCGAACCAGGGCTTTCCTTTTGATGGTAACTTGATGGAATTTGGGATGTATGCTTCCATTCCTGAGGAGATTACTTGCATGATCTCTTCGCAGCAGTCTGACGGGTCGTCAGTGGCAAAGCAGACGTCGAGCCAAGGAAAATCTAGGTAAAACTGCCTCAGATCGTCCCAGTTTGCAGAATTGTAATGCCAGATTTTGCGAGGCAATGGTGGATCCTTCTGTATGAGTGGCAATTCACAAACCGTTGTAATAAGTTTGTGGTCGGAGGTACCTAATGGCGGACCAACTGTAACCTTGTACTGGTCAGGATTGGTGGTCAGAAAAAGATCCAGGAGGGCGGCGAATTCGCCCCTCTCTGAGATTCGAGTTGGTTCGTCTACAAGTTGAGTAAGCCCGCAGCTGATGGCAAATGCTTCAGCTTCTCTACCTTCGTTGTCGGTCTTGTTGTGATGTTTGAGCCAGTTGGTGTTGTGGGCATTGAAGTCTCCCAGAACGATTATTTCTGAACTGGGGTGATCGACCTGTATTGAGTCAAAAGTGGTAGCTAGTGTTGAGAAAAAGCTTTGGTAGGCTCTATCGCTCGGAGGGCGATAGAGACAACATATAAACTTGGTTAATCCCTTGGCGGTGAACTTGAGCCACATGACATCAAGGTTGTTCGATTCGAGTATTTCCTCGCGGTGACATGAAAGGTCGCTTCGGACAAAAAGACATATTCCGAACTTATGTCTAATTCGGGTATGTAAGTCGTAACCAGTATAGGGGTAGTTTACTGTTTTTGTAGAACATATCTACTTGTGTTTCTGTAAGGGCTAGTATGTGTGATCTATTGGCTTGTAGATGTTGGTGTACCGAATTTATGTTTGTATTTAGGCCTCTTATGTTGCAGAAATCTATTCTAAATTGGTTCGGTATCTTTGCTGTCTGTGAAATGCGGAATGAAGGGCTCCCAGGGCCACCCAGCGCCCGGAGATCCGAATGGCCGGGGAGTTTACTTCCGGAATATTTTGATCCTGGAAGCACCATCATGTCCATATATTCCTACTGTGGAACCCGGGACCACCAGCGCGGAAGCGGAACGTGATTTGGGAAAACCACTTAGCGCTCCCCAATTCTGGTGGGGTGGTCTTTCACCGGACGATGCGAGTAGGCTTATGCATCTACCACCTAGGGCCGCTTCCACTCGAAGCATCGGCCTCAGACTCATTCCTTTGGCGGTCCCTAGTCTGACAGGGGTAAAAATGGGGTTTGTTGGATCACTCCCCAGTGATCAGCTCCAGACTTTGTACTTTGGTGTTCTCCAGCCTGGAGGAGGACGATGGGATTTGATGGGCCACATCCCGTGGCAACTCGGAATGGTGGGGGCGTCACTCCCCGTAATCAAACTGCTCTCACCAGTTTGACGTTCCTGCCAGCCAATACAATGCAGCCCCTCTTGTCACAAACTGTCATTGATCAGCTCCAGACTTTGTACTTTGGTGTTCTCCAGCCTGGGGGAGGACGATGGGATTTGATGCGCCATATCCCATGGCAACTCGGAATGGCGGGGGCGTCACTCCCCGTAATCAAACT
>MU188558.1:60912-101949 GCA_016904865.1 Pissodes strobi | reverse complement strand
ACCTTTTATTTCATTACCCTTGGACAACGTATATAAAAAACCTACATTTTTGGGGGCTCGTCCGGGATGGAAACTTATTGATGGCAGTGTACGAATGGAAATTAATGGAAGTGTTGAATGCAGCACATTGATGGAAATGTCTGGATGAAGATTTTGCTGGAAATGGAATGGACTTTGTATGGTGCATAAATGGGGAACGCCGAACGTGACGACAGCGTAGCAGTGTTGCCAGATCGTGTTCAGTGCTTTTAGACTGAGACGCAAGTGGGAAGCAGCAGACAGCGACATCTATTGGTGGTGACAAACAAACACTAGGATTTATCGAGGTAGGCTGCATGTTTTCTTTTCTGATTAGAATATTTTAAAGACTGAATTCGGCGAAAGAAGGACTAGCACTGACTTTTAAGTGACTTTTTTTATTATCATTTTAGTATTAACCTGCATAATCTAGACATTTTAGACGCAGTGATTTTTAATGTTTGACGGTACAGTGAACAATGTACCTGTAGTTCTTGTAATTATTTTAAGCGTTATTATAAATAAAAGAGATGTGTTATTATTTTTAGTAGATGCGAGTATAGTCTATTTTCATTATATGATGCATCGGCAATATTAGTTGACAAATTGTTTGCTGTCAGGATATCCGCGAAGGAATAATTATTGTAGGGTTGATTATTTATATGCTGTATATACTCGTGTATATACTATATAGGTATAAGTAGTAAATATTGTAGTTTTGATTAATAGGCTAAGTAATTAAGTGTCGATAAGTAACCGGAGTCTAGCTTTAATCGCACTAACGTTTTTTTTATTACTTTACTCGGTTTTACGCAAAGAGTATTTAAGGTTTGATTTATTTTGTGGCGTGTGTCATTGGTAAATGATAATCTCTTTGAGTTTATTTTGAAATTTAATTTTAAAAAATGTCTTTGTTGGGTGAAATAACAAAGATCGAACAAAATATAAAGAACGGAAAGTTAAAGGCTATACAAGCTTTACACAAGGCCGCCTATGGGGTTGAAGGTCAGCCGCGTCAAGCTAGGAGAAATTTGAGGACCTTCCAAGGCTTTCAATTTGGAAAGAATTCACAGGAATTTAATGCCAAAGTTGAAGAAATAAAAAATGGCTTCGAATTGAGTGACCTCATGGCAATATGTCATATTCTTAATCTGGACTATGATGGTGATCAGGATAAAGTAGTGAATAGAATAAGTTTATTTTTAAATAATTTAACAGTTGATGCTGAGAGTAGCGAAGAGGATGAAGAGGACCAGAGCCAAGAAGAGAGCGCAGAGGAAGTAGACGATGAAGAGGAAAATGAAGATAACGTACCTTTATCAAACTTGGCTGGCAGTAGGCAACGGAAAACCGATTCCTTTGCACTAACTTTTCGCGATGTTGAAGACAGCATCCGACCATTCGATGGTAAGGATGATTACCCTATTAGCAAATGGGTTTCCGATTTCGAAGAAATAGCGGAAATTACCGGATGGAATGACTTACAAAAGTTAATTTTTGCAAAAAAATCATTAGTTGGTCTAGCTAAGCTTTTCATACAATCTGAGAAGGGGATTAAATCTTGGTCGGTGTTGAAGAAAAAATTGATAAGCGAGTTTGAGGTGACAGTTAGCAGCGCCCAAGTGCATAAGATGTTGATGCAACGGAGAAAGACTGCAACAGAAACAGTTCAGGAGTATACTTTAGTAATGCGAGAGATTGGTAGCCGTGCCATGCTAGACGAAGACATTATTATTCAGTATATAGTGGACGGGATTCAAGACGAGTCAGCTAACAAAATTTTGCTATATGGTGCAAGAACTTATAGAGAATTTAAAGAGAAAGTTAAGTTGTATGAGCAGGTGAAGTCAAAAGAAAAGACAAGTAATCAAGGTAATAGGCAAAAATGGACTGTAAAAAATGAGAAAAATGATTCTGAGAAACAAATTAAGAAGAACGAGCGAGGTGAATGGAAAGGAACATCGACGAAATGTTTTAATTGTGGGCATAGAGGACACATATCATCGAATTGTCCCGATAAAGCAAAAGGAACGAAGTGTTTCAATTGTCAAGGCTTTGGCCATATTTCCAGTAAATGTCCTAAGATAGTGGGAGAGAATTCCGGAAAACGTAGAGGTGTTAACTTTGTCGAAGCTGTCCCAAAGTTTTCTGTTAACTTGGTGATTAATGACGTGAAGTTGACGGCTCTATTCGATACCGGCAGCGATATTTCTGCAATTAGAGAAGATATTTATGAGCAGTACTGCGCCGCCGATAAGTTAGAAAAAGATCAGATCTGTTTGAGAGGGATCGGTAACACAACAGTTAGCACTGTAGGATCATTTGTAAAAGATGTGATGGTTAACGACGAAACAATTAGGTTGAAAATTCACGTTGTTCCCAAAGATGCTATAAGTTTTACAGCTATTGTTGGAAACAATTTATTATTGCAAGCGGAAGTACGGATTAGGGAAGACGGGATAATGGTTTATAAAAAAGAAAAAGAAAATTTTTTGATGTTAATAAATAGTGATGAATGTCCAAAAGAGGACGAAATTGAAGTTAGTCATTTACAGAATAACGGACATAAAGAAAGGTTGTGGAATTAGTAAGAAGTTATAAACCGGAGAAGACTATGTCGACTGACATAAAAATGAAGATATTATTGAAAACAGAAGAGCCCATTTACCAAAGACCACGAAGACTTTCACCTTCTGAGGAAATAGAAGTCGATAGACAAATAGAGGAGTGGTTAGAGGAGGGAATAATTCGGCCAAGTTCATCCGAATTTGCTTGTCCTATAGTCGTCGTAAGAAAGAAAAACGGAAAAGCTAGAATTTGCTGCGATTTCAGAAAATTAAATAGCAATATTATCAAGGACAGATTTCCCTTACCAATAATCGAAGATGTGATGGACCAATTGCAGGGGGTAAAATTTTTCAGTACAATCGATCTGAAAAATGGATTCTTTCATGTACCGATGGACGAGAACTCAATTAAGTATACAAGCTTTGTTGTTCCTACCGGACAATATGAATTTTTGAGATGCCCTTTCGGTCTGTGTAACAGCCCTGCGGTATTCCAAAGATTCGTCAGCCATATTTTCAGGGAGTTAACGGCGAAAAATATAACTCTATATTACATGGATGATGTGATAATACTCAGCGAAACAGAGGAGGAAGGCCTGGAACGGCTTAAAATGGTTTTAGATGTTGCTAGAGATTATGGACTTGAGATCAACAAGAAAAAGTGTCAGTTTTTGAAGAAGAGAGTTAATTTTCTGGGGTTTATAGTCGAAAATGGGAAAATTCAACCGTCTGACGAGAAAACGTTGGCAATAAGGAAGTTTCCTCAGCCTACGTCTTGTAAGCAGGTGCAGTCATTTTTGGGACACACCGGATACTTTCGGAAATTTATTTCAGCATATGCGATTATAGCAAAACCCCTGAGTGATCTCTTAAGAAAAGAACAGCCGTTTTTATTTGGTGAACTGCAGATACGAGCTTTCCAGAAATTAAAATAGCTTTTAACAACACAACCAGTCTTAGCAATATACCATCAAGGACGTGAAACGGAATTGCATACGGATGCGAGTAGCTATGGATATGGTGCATGTGTATTACAGAGATCAGACGAGGACCACAAGCTACATCCGATCTACTATATGAGTAGGAAGACCACACCCGCCGAGGAGAAGTATAGTAGCTATGAACTGGAGGTTCTTGCTATTATACAATCTGTGAATAAGTTCAGAGTTTATCTTTTAGGGATACCTTTTAAAATTGTAACTGACTGTTCTGCGTTTCAAAAAACATTAGCAAAAATGGACCTAACCACCAGAGTAGCGTTTAAATACGTTGACAAGGTAGAAAAGGCGTTAAATTGTACATATCGAAGAAGCATTGACATGACACCGTTTGAAGTTTTATTTGGAACAAAAATGAAAAACAAAGAGGATTTAGCAATTAAGGAGGTAGTAGAAAAAGAGATCATAAGTCAGTTTAATGAGCAACGTGAAGAAATAAGGAAAGAAAGCCGAAGGAAGATTTTGGAAGTTCAGGAAGAAAATCGCAAGCGGTACAACTTGAGGAGACGGAACCCTAAGTCTTATCAGAAAGGAGACTTAGTGGCGATCAAACGAACGCAGTTAGGACCTGGAATTAAACTAATGAAGAAATACTTAGGGCCTTATGAGATCACTAAGGTAAAAAACAACGATCGATATGATGTAGTGAAAATTGGACATCATGAAGGTCCGATGAAAACAAGTACATGCGCTGAATACCTGAAGCCCTGGGTTGACAATACCAGTGAATCCGAGTCGGATTCGTAGTCAGGGTGGCCGAGTGTAGTATCCGAGTCAGCCGGCAGAATATTAAAGCCGCATTAATACAACAGCATATCGCAATATTTCCATATGTAGCATTTATTTTATTCGATTCTTTATGCCTCTATAATTCAGCAAAGAAACCATTGCACCGATTGACACACGGCTATTTTTAGATTGAAGGTCGCCGGAGGGGATTGAGATCGCTTCGGGTTGAGACACATGCGGAGGGGGTGTTTTTTTACTGGGTAGTTTTTAAGGAGACGAGCGAGAGATAAGTTCGCGTGTCGCGCGCCCTTCGAAAGACGTTCGAAAGGTATTTCGTTAGACGTAACGAATATATTCTTATCTTCTTAATTTTGGTAGACGACCATTTTGGGGGGAATACACTAACGAGTGCCAATAAAGCTGAGACGCGGCTACTTGGGCATTAAGTATTGTATTATGTCTGTGTGCGAGATATTATTTATTAAATAATATAAATATAAGTTTGTGTGACGTAAGCCGTACGTAAGCAAGTACTTTGTAACTCTATGTCAACGCGACGTGCCTTTGGTTGCTAGTTTCCTGTGTTAATCCTTCGTACATCAAATAATAGTTATTTTCATATTAAATACCAAAGTATCCACTCGGAAAATTATCCAGGACCTTTTATTTCATTACCCTTGGACAACGTATATAAAAAACCTACATATATATATAAAACAAAGTGGTGTTAGTTACACCACTTATAACTCAAGAACGGCTGAACCGATTTTTATGATCTTTGGTTTGTTGGATTTGTCTCCGCCCCGAATAGCAGAATAACTATTAAAATATTGGAAAAATAACTATTAAAATATGGGAAAAAATAAAAAATTATACAAAAAATCAGTTATGAATTAGGCTTGGAACTCCGTCATCTTCCGCAATTGACAGCTCATGTCACGCACGATTATAGTTTTTTAGTAATATATGTTGTCCACTGTAAATCAGTGACATACTACACATTATAGGATATAAATTCAGCGGAAAATAGTGGGAAAGTAGCATATTCAAATCTAGAAAGATACTGAAATACATAGAAAATACTTGAATCGAAATATAAAAAATTATAGAGAATAAATGACAACAACTGTCAAATCGATTGGTATCAATCATTCCAGATCATTCGGTCGGTCAGTCATCCGTACTTTGTGTTGCTTAAACATCGATAGCAAATCAACTATCGGAACAATCGATAGTTTTATAAAGAGCTATCGATAGTCGAAACATTTTTTTCCAAGGCAGGTAATATCATGACGAAGAAAAGAAACCGGCAAAAAGATAAAAATTTACATACTTTGTTGTTCATCATTCACAATTATTCAACCGATTTTTATGATCTTTGATTTGTTGGATTTGTCTCCGCCCAGAATAGCAGAATAACTATTAAAATATCGGAAAGGAAATATACAGTGTGTCCAAAAACTACGCAACCTATGGGAAATTTCTTTATTATAGGTTTCTCAGAAAATGTTATTCTTTATAAAAGTTGAAAAAAAGTAATTTTAATAATGCTAAATTAAGGATAAGTTATACAGGGTCCTTAAAACACACAAACAATAAGATTTATAAAAAATTTGGTATATCGGAAAACCTTCTGCAGAAAAAAAAAGTTCCTGTTAAGTTGTTGCTGAATAAAATTAAGAACAAAATTAAGAAAAGAGGGGTTTTTCGAAATTTTTTCAATAATTCTCATGAATTTTCTCCGCACTTTTGGAAAAAATGATATTTGACTTTTATTTTTGTCTTAATAGGAACTTTATTTTTTCTGCAGAAGGTTTTCCGATATTCCCAAATTTTTGTTTTTTAACCTTAACTTTTGTATTTTTAAGTACCCTGTATAACTTATCCTTAATTTAGCATTGTCAAAATTAGTTTTTTTTTTTCAGGCATCAACTTCTATCAGGAATAACATTTTCTGAGAAACTAATAATAAAGAAATTTCCCATATATTGCATACTTTTTTCGACACACTATATAAAGCATGGTCGGGTTGTTACACCAAGAACGGCTGAACCCATTTTTATGATCTTTGATTTGTTGGATTTTTCTCCGCCTTAAAACGGAAATCGTATATATTAAAAAAGTCGGATTAGTTAAACCAATTATAACGCAAGAACGGCTGAACCGATTTTTATGATCTTTGATTTGTTAGATAGATAGATAGATAGAACTAACCCGAATAGCAGAATAACTATCAAAATATCAGAAAAATTATGCAGAAATGGAACTCCGCCATCTTCGGCAATTGACAGCTCACGTCAAGCATGCTAATAGCTTTTTTGTAATAATTGATGTCCACTGCAAGTCAGTCACATACTACACATTATATAGAAATTTAACGGAAAATAGTGAAATAAATAGAAAATACTTGAATCGAAATGTAAACAAAAATATAGAGAATTAATTGCAACGACTGTCAAATCGATTAGTCTCAATCAGACGCAGATCTTATCATCTACTTTTATTGAATTTTAATTTTCTTTATATATATTATCCTAATAAACTATTTATCTTAAAATCCTAAATTAAGTTTTGCTAAAAGTTAACAACACATCCATTAACTGTTAGGTTAGGCGGTACGAAGTTCGCCGGGTCAGCTAGTTAAAAATAAAGATAAGATGATCACTATCTGGCATCAAGATAGTAATTTAGATAAAAGATAAAAAACCGATAAATTGACATAATATGTGAGATTAACCTCTCATAAAATGCAAAGTAATGTCGGTACATTAGTGTTGAGACGAGACAGGGCGAGTGCTAATAATTATATGCTTGATGTAGCAAATTAACTGAAAATTTAATTAAATGAGCGTGAAAAGAAGAAATATTAAAACCAGCGATACTATGAGGCAAAATTCGGAGAAATTCTACTGAAAATTCAATTTACTACCTTTGTAGGAATATATAGAATTTGCTCCGAGAAGTACCCAAATAATACTGTTCTATTTGAATGGAAATACGTAAAATAATGTGCGTGACCAATAAACGATGAAATAATTACGTTCTCCGTAAATCTGGACTAAGCCTCTTTCAAATTACATGAACTTGACTAATGAGAGACGCAAATATTCACCAATAAATCGGTATTCTTACCCAACGGTCACGACAATAATTAAAATTATGATGTTAAGATGTAAGCTAAATAAAAATGGAATATAATAATGCTCAATTTTTGCTCTAGACTAAGCAAATAATAGTTATGTATTTAAAAATGAAAGAATTAGTTAAATATACTGCAAGATGAATTAAATATTTCAAGATTAAAAATCAGTACTTACCCGTCCATCGTCTCGATAAAGATAAATGACCTCGCTTTCAAGATTTAAGATGTTCGACAAATTCTGCTTGCCGCTGTATTATTGGCTAATTTGTATCATGTGATTGCTACTATAAATTACGCAGCGTCAAGCTATAGAAATACCCAATATTAAATATAGCAATGTATAGTAAATTAAATTCATGGATTAGAAGCCTTTTAAGATACTTTACAGGCGTAGCCGACTATATTGTAAAATATAATAATTCATAAAGCTATTAACTAATTATCACCCTGTCCCAAGTTTGAACTTGAACTTGGGAATTATTTAATAAACATTAAAAGCAAACTATAAACAACTCGAGCAGTCAACGGGAGCGATTATGAACCTTAAGCATGCAATGATCAGCAATTTCTCTAATATAAATACACTGGCAAACCTTCAGTTCGTCAGACTTTTGGTCTCACCTAAAACCAGCTCCAGGGTTAGTCACATGACTGCTTTTGGTTCAATCCGCTCTTTGGTTCGTCACATGATTGCTAAAGTTCTAATCCTTTTCCTACCCCAAACCTAGTTCTTGGTTAGCCACATCGACTGCTAAGACTAGGGGTTTCATTAACCACAGTAGAAAAGTCGAGTCTGTCAAAGTTCGTCGAGTGAAGTTTCTAAGTAGTCTGTCAAGTAGTTCAAAGTGTAGTGTCCAAGTGCTCTTAGATACCTTAACATTAAATAAAACGCAACACAACATAAGATAAACTATATTTACAAAGCAGTGACCAAAAAGACCTATAAACAATTCATAAAACATACCTCAAGTCGAGAAAGCATGCGCACCTTAATAATTGGGTATAGGCTAGTCTCATTAAGTTTCTGACCAGTAAACGCTGTTAAATCTCTATCGTTGGGTCTTTGACCAATACACATTGTTAATCTTTTCTCATTAAGTTTACCTAATATACTTTATTGTTTTTAAGTGCTTTCTTTATCTTCGCTTCTCACCTTACGTAAAGAATCCCGTACTACCATCGGAGTTATACCCCTGCACGCTGAGTAAGGCGTGGCATCGCGATTCAAACGTATGATGACAGATTGGTGGAGGCATTAAGAAAAGATTAAAAAAACTGTCATCACGAATACTCGCGACAATATCAAAACCGGCCTCTCCTATTGGCCGATCCGCAAGGCCCTCCGCTCGCTTCGCTCGCTACGGGGGCTCAAGAAAAGGAAACTAACCAGGTGCTAACCCAAGACATACCCAAAATCAAGAAAAAAACTGTTTAGAAAAATAATCTTTAAAAAGAAAATAAAAAAAGCAATGGGGTTCGAACCCGTGCCTTCCAGGCAGTTCTTGCGAGAAATCGATTGTATCACGATGACATATTGTAATACGAGATGGATCGACCAATAGGAGAGACCGATTTTAATATAGTTGGCTACGCCTGTAAAGGTTCTTTAAATGCGAATTATGGGTATAAAATAACGTACTGCGCTTCCTAAAACAGCTAACTACACGAAATAAACCCATTCGTGAATAGATGTCACTGGCGACCTAAACATTAAATAACGAAAATCATTTGCAATTGAACCGAAATTTTAGTAAGTGTAATAAACCCATTCGTGAATACATGTCATTGGCAACTTAAATCCCACATATCGATTAACATTCGTATTTGTACTTGAACTGAATTTTTAGTGTAGCCGAATAATCGTATATTCCGTTACAATATAAAGTCTGGTAAAGTAATAAAATAATTTGCGACTTTATTAAAATTCAATGAATATATCGATAGCAAAAACGGCACTACCGATGCGATATCGCGCGATTTTATCGCGACGCGTTCGGTAAGTAAAGCCTAGGAGTCCTAAGCGAATAAGCTTTGGTCAGATTTATTCAAAATTAATTGGGGGGAAAATATCTTAAAACATGTGCTTAGCGGATGTGTACTTTTGCGAGGTTAAATTAATTGATATTAAAAGTTAGTTTGTACATTTTTTGTTTAGCAATTAAATATTATAGGAAGAAATATACTGATCCCGTATGTGGATCAGAATATAGATAATGTTTCGAAATCAATAACAATTATGATTGTCACACCGACCTCGAGCTGGTAAGCTTGCTAATTAACTTCGTGTCGTAATAGTAAGTACTTATCAACATATTCTTTTACTTTTCCTTAATTCTAATTTGTAGCTGATCACTCTGCTAGTAGAAGTGACGTAAGAGTGGGCAACATTCACGGTTCAAGGGGCCTCGCGCCTTGAGGGTATGATAGATATTTAGCTAGAACCATTAAAAGCCATGACCGCGAGTAAAGATTTTACTAATCTTAAAACGATAAATTCCATCGTTTTTTTTAAGCTAACTGATTAAGAGTTAGGCGTTAGTTGCATGTATAAAATCATACAAGGGGTATATGTCACACTTTGGTAAGAGGTAGAGATCATCTGATACGATGTTAGATCTGCAAAGGAGGTGTAGTTTTATAATTTGATGTTGTAATTTAGGAATTACATTAACACAGTTAAGATTATTGGTCGATACAAACAAATTATTTTATTAACTGCTTTAAGCCATAAAGGTGTAGGTGGCTAATTAGCTGTATAATTAACCACAAGTAAAGTAGTGGACTGTATTAAGATAGGGGGTGGGGGTTTACTCATAGATATGTATTGAAACCAGGTAGGTATGTTAACGTACTTTAATACTGCAATTATGCATTTGCAATTGATGTAAAAAATATATACAATTTATACACTAATTTCACGCATTCATTCATTCACATAAAAAATAATATTCAAAAGGGTGCTTAATTCAAATATCTAATAAAAAGTCTTGATTTGTTAATTTAAAAGGAAACCTTTGTCTTGAAAATTTCACATTTCCTTTCACTCTACAAAATACCTTGATATTCTATTTTTCCTCCTGTTATCGTATCCAGGGGTAGCCTATTAAACTTTAACCATTGGATTCCTGTATTAGCTTTACTGGAATTTGGAATGGATTGCCAGGTTGCAGGCGCCATTTTTACTCATTCTTTTCAATCTACAAGGGAACTGAGACTACGTCGTTTCTGTTTTGAGGAATTGCGTTAAAAACGCCATAACGAGGTTTTGTCCAAAATGGACAAAGATAACAGCGGTACACTAAATAACTAAATATTCTCTAATATTTGTGCATACAATCGGAGAAATTGCCAAAAAGGGTGTGTGTCCTTTTGGCGCGAAAACGGGAACAGAACTTTTGCTGTTGTTCGAGTGAAAGTCTAAACTGCACTTTTAGAGGCTAGAAAGCGGTGACTGGACTGATCTAGTACACGAAAATAACTAACAAAATGAGCGAAACACTAATTAGTTGCCTTAAACAGGGCTAGATGCTTTTCGGCGCGAAAATCTAGGAGAGCTATGACGAGACAGACCCTACAAAGTTGAGTGTTTTCTACGCACTAATAAAAACAAGAGTCTATAGAGCAGACAGACGGAGCTGTATTTCACTTTTCGCATGGCCCTCCGCTCGCTACGGGGGCTCATGAAAAGGAAACTAACCAGGTGCTAACCAAACCTAACCCAAGACATACCCAAAATCAAGAAAAAAACTGTTTCCTAACCAAAATTAACCCAAGACATAGATACCCGAAATCAAGAAAAAACTGTTTAGAAACTACCGTAAAAAAAAATAAAGAAAAGCAATGGGGTTTGAATCCGGGCCGCCGCCGACAATCGCTGAATTGATACTTAACCATCTAAACCTCTCGACCACGACGCCTCATGCTGCAAATTGATTACATCAGGAAGACATCGTATGCAATGCATTATAAGATCCTTTACATAAATAGTGCACTATATAAAAATTCTGCCTCTCCTATTGGTCGATCCGCATGGCCCTCCGCTCGCTTCGCTCGCTACAGAGGCTCAAGAAAAGGAAACTAACCAAGTGCTCACCCAAGACATATCCAAAATCAAGAAAAATACTGTTTAAAAGCATAATCTTAAAAAAATATAAAGAAGGGCAACGGGGTTTGAACCCGGGCCCTCCAGGTGAGACCCAGCTATCTAAACCTCTCTACACCACGAGAGCTCTTAACAAAAGTTGATTGCATCACGAAGACATATTGTAATACGAGATGGATCGACCAATAGGAGAGGTCGATTTTTACATAGTGCACTATTTGTGTAAAGGATCTTAAAATGCGTATGCAATAGCGAGTCAACGCCACCTAAACTAGATGGCGTTGGAATATGCATTTGTAACATTCGACCTTGATGGCAGCCAAAATCATTGCTGTCGCGAGATACTCATGACAGACCGGTGTGCAGGTTCAGGCTACAGGTGGATTTTCATGCATCCGGTATCCGACGGTACGATTATCAGAATTTATCCCTATTGGTACAAATAAACATCTTCCATTGGTCAAAATTATTTGAATTTTATCTATTTTCATACATACGATGTCCGGTAATATGAAAACCCTAACCTCTGTACTGGCACTGTACCTAATTATAAAGAAAAATTTTGTTTGCTACAAGAAGTGACGAATTTGAAAGTAGTGAAAAGCGCCTTGTTTTTTCTATTTTGAAAAATATCCCTCACCCAAACTCTCTTCCTTCGTTGTTTTTGTTTATTTCTCATTCTCCATATAACCACAAAATTAGTATTTTTAGTTTTCCAAATATAATGTCTCCGATTAGTTTCGTTGATATACTTTACCACAAAATATGGGTATATTTTGTGCACTTTACGTATTACAACAAAAAAGTTGAAAAACTGAGGTTAAAAAACATACGATTATCGGATAGAGTTAAAAATATTTTAACTCTTCCGACGATCGGATGAAATTTTAAAATTTTCGGATGAAAATTGGAGCGAAAACAATTCAACTAATAGAAACACTTTCTCAGACTCTTATTAAAGAGTTAACTCGGAGAGTCGACTCAAAAAGAGTCGAATTCGTATATTTACCTCATGCCAATATCAAAAACTAACTTTCATGCATCTATCGTTGACTGATTCAGCCAACGCATCTATTTTTCCTAATCGATGAAATTTAAAAAAAACTAATCTAATGGTGGACAGATGGGCTCATTTTAATGATTTGAATCTCATGATCCCATGATCGAAATCATTTTTCGAAGCCTAACTACCCAGTCGACTACCGGACTATCTCTACCTGCCCAGTCGCGTCGGTCGGTCCAAAAGTTCAAACACGAAAGAGTCGAGAGTCATGCAAATAAAAACGAGTCGAGGGAGCCAAAACATCGTGTCGACTCCCGCCCTGCCTCTACGTGACCTACAAACACGAACATACGAAAGAGTAGAGAGTCATGCAAATAAAAACGAGTCGAGCGGCTCAGTGACTCCCTTAAACCAGTCAACTCACTCGCGAGTTACCCACCTCTTTGCCGAGGTTTGTATAAATTACGTGGAGAATAGGAGAGTCAAATTTGGTAGAATATACAGTGGTACTAATTTTAAAAAGCTTAACATATTCTCAGCTGCAATAGATTGGCAGTTAATTTTTCAGACATCTGATCCACTTGAAAGTTTTAACCAAGTATTAGTAACTAGTTTTAATAATAATTTTCCTCAAAAAAGGCTAAGACAAAAGAAAAAAGCCTTGGGTAACACAAGGACTTAAAATTTCCTCAAAAAACATGGATTGAGATTGAGAGAGTTTGATCGTTCTGAACTTTTGACAAATCTCTTTAATTTATATAAGAGAATTTACAGGAAGGTTTTGCGAGCCGCGAAAAAAATTTATTATGGAGGCCGAATTAATGATGCTTCAAATAAAGCAAAAGAGGGATGGAGTATAATTAATGAGTTGAGAGAAAAATCACGGAAATGTGACGAGCGGAACAACCTGGATTCGAACGTTCTAAATAAATTGTATTGCTCTGTTGCTCAGAGTCTGGTGTCTGATCTGTGCTCCCAGATTGATCCCTTGTCGTTTCTGAACGGTGTGTCGGCAGTGGAAACATTTTATTTGCATCATACAGATATAGGCGAATTGAAGAGTGCTTTCAAAGAGATTGAAAATAAAAATTCTGCTGGGATAGATGATGTCCCATTAAAAATATTTGAGAATCTACCAGAAAATGCTCTGAGTGCACTAGTAAGAGCTATAAATAATTCTTTTGATTCGGGAATTTTTCCTTCATGTCTGAAGAGTGGTTTGGTTCGACCACAGTTTAAGGGATGCGATACAAGTGATCCTTCTTATTATCGGCTGATATCTGTTCTTCCTACTTTGTCCAAAGTTGTTGAAAAGCTTGTAAAAAGTCGTATTTTATCTTTTATTGCAAGACACAACTTGTTGAGAATTGCCAATTTGGATTTCAAAGTTGTAAAAGCACTAGCGATGCAATATTTAGTTTTTTGGACAAGCTGTTCTTGGGTCTGAACGATGGCGATGTTGCTGCAGCTGTCTTTTGCGATTTTAGAAAGGCATTCGATTGCGTGAATCGCGAAGTACTGCTGGGGAAAATTCAGTGCTATGGAGTTAGGGGAATAGCTCTAGCATGGATAGCATCTTACCTGTCACAAAGAACGTATGTGGTTAGAAATCAGGGTAGGGATCCTGACGTTGATATCTCTTTTTATTTTAGATTTCACAAAAATATTTCACAAAAAATATAAGTACATTTTACAGGAAAGTGTATACAATACACGTAATGGCTGTGGCCTGCGGTTGCCTACGAGTACCCTTACCAAGAACTCGTTAATCTATGAAAGCCTTAACATTTATAATCATCTGATTAGAGAATGTAAAAATGTTGTGGATGATACATGTTTTAGGAGATCAGTGAAGTTGTTGTTGCAGTTTAGGGCATATTATACTTTGAACGAATATTATAATGATGATTTTTAATAATTTTTAATTATTTGAATTTAGAGTTGTATTGGTCCGGTGTTGGTATGCTTTATATGTGTGGCAAAGTTGTTGTGTTAAGATGTAAGCGTGTGATTTATTTTCCTTTTATTGTATCTATGTGATTTAGTTGTAAGTTTTCTTTTTTATTTATACCTATACCGTTGTTATGAGGACTTTGTTCTTTAAAACAATAAAGCATAACTATTATTATTATTATTATTATTATTATTATTATTATTATTATTATTATTATTATTATTAATCATAGTCGATTTTCATATCTTCATAATATGAAAGGTATATTTTTATTTCTAATAGCGTTGTTTGAGTAAACTCAAACAACGCTGATAGTTTACACACAAAAGTAGAACACAGATGAGCAGCAAACGAATGGAGAAAATTATGTGATCATTTGTACATGTTGTATATAAACAAAATTATATAATTATAAAAATTAAATGCCTATCTTATTATCAGTAGTAATGTTACCAAAATGGTATTAACGTGTTTATTAAAAGTGTATTTTATTTATGTAATTATTTATAGTACTGTATATTTAAAATGCAATTACACTAGAGGTCGAAAGGAGTGAACCCTCGAATTAGACATACCTATTATGGTAAGTTTAGATGTTTACTTTTCTTCAGCGTCGTACGTTATCCTATTTAAATTCGATTTAAGGATTTGCAAAACTCGAGCTTTAAAATTAATTAAGAAATTCTCATCAAAGATAGCGCACGGATATTTTTGCATAATTCCACCAAAATGTAAAACCCTTTGAAAATGCATTATTAAGTATTGTTACTAATTTTTAAAAATTTGAAAATAGTGTTATGATTAGTCAGCGGCAAAAACTACCGGCAAAAGAAACTGATAAATGAGGTTTGGCTCTTTATATTTTTCGAATAGATATCAGTATGTATTCTACTAAATAAAATATAGTTTGTGAGAAGTGTGTATTTTTGTACATAATAATAAATTTCAAAAAGCTTTTTAAAGCCTACCTGGCTAAAAAGACGAATTGAAACTCGTTCCAGTAGTACCTAGTTCAAGGAAGATTCCGACAGATAGTTTTAATACTACGAAGACGCCGAGGAATCGGCAAGTGTTTCTAAATATACACTTTGACATCCAATGGCCCTTCTATCTCATGATACTCTTCAGACCGAATACATAATCCCTGGTATGAATAATAATTGTTGAACCAAATTTAAGATTTATCTAAGAAAATGCTCATCCTAGTCGCAGATATACCGAAAACGCCTCTGCAAAAATCCAAAAGGATGGTTTCGCCTAGTGTATTTGCCTAATTTGGTTCAACGAAAATAATATGTGTATATCATTGGTATTCACCCTCGACTACATAATAAGTCCTTTCCGTAGCTCTTTCTTCCAAGAATCGCTTGATGGAATAATCACCTAGATAACATTTTTCCATATTAGTCATACAATATTTATTTAACGTAGAATGTGCTCGTTGAAAAATAACCAATTTTTCCCGAATATTGAAAATTAGTCGAGATTAACCCTACCTATCTAAGGTTGAAGAAAGAAAGACGATAGAATATTAGGCATATTATATTCAACGTCAATGGATTGTGAAAAAAACATTTCAGCATCTAATTGAAATTGGCAATAATAGAATTTAAAATGAGTATTAAAGAGACACCACTGAACCCGTCCCATTAAATCCGAGAGTAGATGTAATTGTCAAGATGTTTTTCAATAAAGTTTACCTGCGAATATTGAAACTCATTAGTCTTACGTTGTTTTCATTGACAATGCTTTTCAATATTTTGTTCACTTTCATCACATTTAACGGTAAGAAATATTTTTTCAACACATTCATACAGGCTTTAACGTAGTTCTTTTTCTTATGTTCCAACTTCTATCGGACGAGGGAAGTTATTGTAGCGTCGAAAACATCCAAAAAATTCCGATCATTCTGTAATGATGCTTATTAAAGAATAACATACATCTCGTTGATGCTACCATAAACCTAACTACTTAGGTTTATGATGCTACAAATACTAGCATTTTTTGCTATTCTTAATAAGATTTTGTGACAATTTCCTATTTTTCTGGTAATTTCAGCGATTGACGCCGTTTATGTCTAAAATACTGGTTGCATTTTTTCGTAGCACCAGAACTTAAATCAGGCTAATTTATTTAATATTCTATCCATGCCTCAATGTAAGTGTCAGAAGCATCCATATCATAAAGGAGTTTGGGGACATAGCACAGCGATGAAGCACATTGATAAGATTACCAGATCTAATGAAGTGTTTGTGAAGTCTAGGTCTAGTAAATAAACAATGCGCTCTTTCAATATTTGGTCCGATTTCTTTGGCTTCTGTTTTTTCGTCCGAAGTAAACGTGCAGGTTAATATTTAGAAATGTTCAATCCAACAGGTTTATTATAAATTATACGCATCCTCACGTTGTCACCTACTCACCTACACGTAATCTTTTACTATATTTTTATTTTAAAACATTTCGCGTTGTATATGTTCTATAATCTTAACAATGTCTTGCCTGGCATCCCCTAGGGGTGGTCATGATTGTCGATTATCGCGAATTCGAAATGGGTGTTGTCAGATAGACAAAATATGTTAAATCATCATCATCATCATCATCATCATCAATGGGCTTTAAAAGCTCAAGGGAATGGTGTCAGATGCGGAGGACATTTGCGATCAGAGCAAAATTGGCGACTTTGGCGGTCGGTGCAGGATTTTCAGATAAGGTAGTTTTGGTCAAATGAGTCACCTTTTTACAACTTAAAATTTTAAGCGGTCCCATGAATTTAGGTTTGATGAGAGTCCGTGGGACTTATATCGATTGTATTCAAACATGGCTAAAACTAAGTTACATATTAGAAAAAAAGCTTTATATCAGGTAGCCTCATTACCCAGAAAATTGGGGGTAAACGAGCCACAACCTCTAAAATATCTTATAAGTAGTTGCAGTTTTATACAGAGGGTATCTGGGTTACTTTATAAACATATGACAATATATCGGTAAAAATCTTTTGAAATTATTGGAAACACTTAATTGCAAAATGGCACATGCATATAAGGGTCACAGGAGTGAATTTTTAACTCTTTATTTTTTCCAAGTTATCAATAGCCAAAATTGCAAGACCGCTTAATCTCTCTTATGTTATTGTTGTGCGCATATAATTTTTAATTAGTTCTAGTTTGCTAAATGGTATTTCCGCAGTTGCTGTAGTAACGGGAATTGTTAAACATAACAGTAACGAACTAATTACGCTATTGAAAACTTTAATGCGCTATATTTAACAGTTCTGCTAGTTCTTTTACCGATTTAATTTCAGAAAGTTCATCGTTAAGAATTTGCATTAAGTTTATTATTTGAACAGGAAATTATTCTGAGATATCATTATTATAATGGTATATCTACTAAATTTTCTGCGCATTTAAAAAGCTGATCTTGTGACAATATATTATTTTTGGATTTAAAAATTCGAACATTACACAAACGTGATACAAGCCCCTGAATATATTGTTTAGCTCTCCACAAATTTCAAACACTTTCAGATATACATTGATTCGGAAGGCATCTGCGTCGTTATCAAAACGATGGTCCAGAGCCAGTTGATCATAATGCCGCTTAGTGGCCGGTCTTCTTTTTTTTATTAAAAATTCCGTACTAAAGCTCCATTTTTTAGCCAACTCTACAGCTTAATTTCTTAGACTCTCATAGTCATTTCTTTATTTGCTTAAATGAATATGAACCATTTTAATGCATATACAGCTCTTGAAATATCCATATATTTAGCTTGCAATAATTTTGACGCGAAGTTTTGGTTACAGAATATTTTTATATTTTTTAATGTTATCAGTTTCTGTCCGGTCGTCTCTCGTTTCGCTACACAAAATTATTTTATCTGGTGCTTTGATGATGTCCAAGAACCTTAACTTTACTACCAGCAATGATGCTACTCGGTCTGCCCAGAGTGTTCGATTTAATCTTTTTATGGTTATTTCTTTTTCTCCTGATATATTTGCTAGTACTTCCCACCGACATATATTTCTTCTAGAATTGCAAAATACGACTGGATTTCCACAGAACACTTTATTGCATCTCCAACAAACAAATTTAAGTTGTGAGCTGGACAGTGGATAAAATATGTGGGGTTTGGCTGTTTTTCTTTTACTAAAGCCTGAACACTCCACTCATAACAACCGCTCCATCATAACCTTTACCGGGAAGCTTTTCAGAGCTAAGTCCGCTATTTTCAATTAATTTCACAATTTTTAATGATCCATTGGCTGAATGATCAAGCACTTCTGTAAATCCTGGAAAAGATTCTTTTATTTCTACAAACTGTCGCATGTCGAAATTCCAAAGAATTAGTGTACATAAAAAAGAAAACTTTTAGAACGTCTGCGAACGACGAATGTGTAATTTATTGTATTTTGACATAGATGTTGCCTATTACATTATAAAAAATCCATAGCAAAGTTTCAAAGTTAAAAATAATGTTTCGTTATTGTTAGAGAAACATTGCAGCAGAGGACAGGAAGCCACAGGGCCCCTTGGTACACTTTGCTCACAAAAAAAGCAAGTAACTGGCAAAGTAGTAGTAAGAATACTAGCCCTACTATTTCTGAAAACCTAAAATACTTCCTTACACTCGTAGCCTAGAATACCCAAACGATTCAAAAAGACCTGGGTTATTAACAGGTTTTAGTGAATTAATTATTTGAAGAATATCGTCATCATCATATAATAATTCATTCGGCTTTTCGGGCAATCTCCATCGTTACCTTTGAGTCCACTTTTAATCATGTGGGATATTTTTGTACCACTAGGACATATTTCCAATACCTTTCCTGAAATATATTTGCCTTCATAATGCACTAAGATAATCTCCAGTAATGACAGAAATGCTTGATCGAATATTATCATCATCAACATCGGATTTCCACTCAGATACGGAGTCCGAAACGTCTAAATCCGTATTTTCTGCATCAGATTCAGTATTATTTGTTTTTTTTTTGCAGGACTATACATCTTAGTAAATAAGTCTATAGACTTATTTACTTTGGAAGGCGTAATTAGTTACAGCTGTCTTGTATTAAGTGTTTTGTTCTTTTCTATCCGGCGATTCTTGTCCTTCTGCTTTTTTTCAAAATACTCTTCTGAGGTAATGATTTCAGCACCATGACAAAGCCTACGTCTTGTTTTGTTATTTTTCTCATATCCTGCTTATTATTTTTCACCATCGCCTGTAATTCACATTCTTACTTTAATGGCCGTTCTGAGGAACAACATCATAAATTATTTTTGAAATATCAATGCCACCATCTTGTAATGTATATTTTATATCAAGTGTACGTACCCCAACGTTTTAATTGCCTTCACAAAATAGGAGGGATATTTTATGTTTTTCTTCTAATTTTTGATTGCACTGTTTCTGTATGGCACTTTTTACTTTAATTACTAATATGTATCACTTGCAATTTTTCCATTTTAGTCTTTGTCGAAAACGGAAAAATTGCTAATGCTCGTATATATTTGCCAACTATTAAAGTAAAAATTTTGTCATCAGAAACTTAAAAAATTAACTTAATTTTAAATTTTAGCGTCTATATGCGCGCCTGCGCCATATGCAATGTAGTTATGCAATCAGTCGAAAGATGGCACTTCTATCAGACCCATTGTACAGTGAAAAGCCACTGTAACCCATTGTACAGTGAGTTTATACGAAGCAGTGGCGACAATCGATGTATCGTTTTTTATTGGCCGGCCTAGTTTTGCCTCCTCATGGCGGACGAGGCAAAATTTTCTTTGTTTACCTCTTGTGACCGTGTTCTTTCGTATCTATGTTGTCCTTACTAGGAAGATATAGCGAAGTGTTTATACCCAAAAACACTAATTTTTCTGGGCTTAATCTTAACTACAGTGACATGAATTCATTATACAACATTGCGGAATAATTATATAATTAATGCAAAGTAATCAAAATCTTGTGATATTTGCTTACTTAATATAGCATCAAAAACGCCTCTAGGTATATAAAATAAAAATTTTCGAAGTTTGTAAAGAGTGCTCAAAAACTACGAAACATGACTTTCATAATCAAAATAATTTTGAAAATGAGTTGTTTAAAACAGCAAATTTTAAAAAATGTAAATTTAAATTAAGAACAAAACAGCCCTGTATTATAACTGTTCCACAGAAAACACGAATAGTCGAATATTCGAACAGTCAAATATTCGAAAATCCGATTAGTCAAACATTCGAAATTTTTAACTAACAAAAAATTCGAATTTAAAATAGTCAAATATTCGAATACAATTCCGAGTCCTAATATAAACACTAGTAACATTTAGTCATCTAATGATAATTAATAAATTAAAACTTTAAGAAGCATCTTTCTTTATAAAACTTATTTACTTAATTGCGAAATAACCTACAGCATAAAATATTAAATAGTTATAATTAATTTTAATTTTAAGAAATACAAGCCTACATTTTTAAAAAACATTATTATTTAGTGTAACATATAGCATAACAATAATTATTATTAAATTTGCAAACTGTCGTAAACACACACATATTTTATCCATAACTGTGATATTTTATCGCACCTATCCGGATTTTCAATAAAACAGACTAAATTAAAATTTCGTTTTAATCACTATTTTATTATTTTAATATCATATTTTATAGGTAGATGTCTGGAAAATAATTAATTTGAAAGAAAATATCTGAATATCCTATGCTAATAATACAAACCCGCCATAAATTGTGTCCGTATAAAGTCACTGTATCCCATTGGTGAACGTTTGACAGTTTCTTCTAAGGGGGGATGTTTTGTGATTGCCTTTATGGCTCTTTGTTACTCTTGTAACATAAATATCGATTTCAATTCAAATACTTCAGATTGAAGATTGGACAAATTCCAGAGCTGACAGTTGTTGCAGAAGAATGTTTCCATACTTTCAGGTGCCAATCCAACTTGAAAAATCTGTTCTAATTCCGTAGAATCTCACTGGAGGGGGGGGGGACCCACTTATCCCGGTGAGCATATATTTTATTTATTCTTATGGATCTAAACGAATCCTACCGCCTGACAAGTCCTTGGCAGCGTGCCCATCACAATGATTACGTTTAGATTTGTATTTTTTTTTCACTTCATGCAATGCCCTCCGCTTGCTTCACTCTCTTCAGGTGCAACCAAACGAAACTAACACAAGGCATGTGCAAAATCAAGAAAAAAAAAACGTTTCACAAACATAACCTTAAAAGAAAAGCATGTATTGTCTTACCACTATGTTATATATGCTGTGCCACTGGAATGGAACCCGGGCCGCCGTATCAGACACGCAACATCTAACCAGTGAGCCACGAGACCCACTGAACGCAATTCTCTGGATCATCTGGAGACATCTATTTAACAGAAATATGTTTATGATGCCCGCGCAAGCCTAGGACTCGTCAGGCAGTTGGACTCATTATGATCCTTAAGAAGAAAATATATGCAATTACCTTAAAAGAAACGTGCATGCGGTTAACTAATTTTATTCGGTACTTGACCAGGGCCAATTGGTCTAAACCATTATTTTATACACAGACTAGTTCTTACATAAAGTTGACGTTCCTTGGATATTTTTATTTATTATATTTTTATATATTTCTGCATATTTGATTTAGTACATTTTTACCAATCCACTAACATTTCACTTCTAGCATTGGTTAACGTTTGACAGTTTCTTCTAAGGGGGGATATTTTGTGATTGCCTTTATGGCTCTTTGTTACTCTTGTAACATAAATATCGATTTCAAATACTTCAGATTGAAGTATAAAATAATTCGGACAAATTCCAGAGCTGACAGTTGTTGCAGAAGAATGTTTCCATACTTTCAGATGCCAATCCAACTTGAAAAATGTGTTCTAATTCCGTAGAATCTCACTGGAGGGGGGGGGACCCACTTATCCCGGTGAGCATATATTTTATTTATTCTTATGGATCCAAACGAATCCTACCACCTGACAAGTCCTTGGCTGCGTACCCATCAGAATGTTTACGTTTAGATTTGTATATTTTTTTCACTTCATGCAATGCCCTCCGCTTGCTTCACTCTCTCCAGGTGCAACCAAACGAAACTAACACAATGCATGTCCAAAATCAAGAAAAAAAACGTTTCACAAACATAACCTTAAAAGAAAAGCATGTATTGTCTTACCACTGGAATGGAACCCGGGCCGCCGTATCAGACACGCAACATCTAACCAGTGAGCCACGAGACCCACTGAATGCAATTCTCTGGATCATCTGGAGACATCTATTTAACAGAAATGTGTTTATGATGCCCGCGCAAGCCTAGGACTCGTCAGGCAGTTGGACTCATTATGACCCTTAAGAAGAAAATATATGCAATTACCTTAAAAGAAACGTGCATGCGGTTAACTAATTTTATTCGGTACTTGACCAGGGTCAATATTGGTCTAAATCATTATTTTATACACAGACTAGTTCTTACATAAAGTTGACGTTGCTTGGATATTTTTATTTATTATATTTTTATATATTTCGGCATATTTCATTTAGTACATTTTTACCAATCCACTAACATTTCACTTCTAGCATGGCTGGCCCCCTTCGCTCCGGGCGTGCAACCACCACAGCCTTGACCAAACTAGCCCAAGGCATGTCCAAAATCACACTTTACCTATTTTTTATATTAAACTTTTATTAGGTACCTACACTGATCGAGTAGGGCTATAAAAATAGTTGATCGCATCTGACACGCTCGTTTTGTTGTCACTAATATCTTTGATATTGGTCTGACCAACCACTTCTACAAAAGAATTCGTTGGCTCTGACCGCAAATGTCGCGACCGCATCTAACCCGTCACCCGACACCATTTTTGTAGACGTCTTTCTTAACTTTAGGTCTATATTATTTTTTGTAGCACTAGTTTCAGCCGAATTAAATTCAAATGGACCCGTAGTTAAAATAGCGCAAGGTTTGGTTCGGGGTACTTACAAGAAGTCATACAGAAACAGAACTTACTCGGCATTCGAAGGAATCCCCTACGGAGAACCACCAACTGGAGATTTACGCTTCAAGGTACAATTTTTACGTGAAGATTTTAGATAAGACTGCGTTAGCAGTTTAACCTAAAATTGTACACAATAGAATGTTTTGTTTTTATGATTTAACTTTCCAGATTATCGTACGTAATATGTTTAAAAACTTAGTTTTCGTTATACAGACTATAATCGCAGGACAATACAGAGTGGTCCGTAATTAATATACCATAGGGGCACCTGTTGATTCTAAATGAAAAAATATACCCTCTTAGCTGAGCAAAAAATGCTTTAGCAAAATGTTCCTTATTTGAAGGTTATAGAGCGTAAATTTGATGTTCACTCTCGTATTTATTCCATAAATTAGTTTTAAAGAATCTGAACTTTGTGTTTAGGTTACTTGTAGAGAACGCTGATTACACAGTTTAGAATGAAAATTGCTCATCATAACTTTTTTTTATCTAAAAGTTTATGGCGAGTTTGTGTGGAAAATTTATTAAATCAATTATTTTTAATAAAATACTTGTCTGATGTCGATAAACCTCTCTGTTTTCGAGAAATTCGAACTTTAATCATTCAATGCACGCTGCTAACCCAAATTTTAGTTAACCTACAACAAATTCGCAACATTATAATAATATTTTCAATAATAACAACTATTGGGTCAGTAAAGGAATAATGTTGGCAGTTATCATAAAGTCCGCCTGCATTAAATGATTAAAGTCTCGAAAAAGGAGAGGTTTATCGATATCAAATAAGTATATCTTTTTTCCTTGAAAATAATAAGTTTATCAGTTTCTCTTATCGAAAGTTGCGATATAGTTTTGCATAAAAGAGTTATGATTAACAATTGTTATTCCAAAGTGTGTAACTAGCGCCCTTTACAAGTAAATAAACTAAGTTCAGGTTCCAATTTCCCACCATCAAAAACACCCCATTCCAAAATTTAAAATAATTTTCTTTTAACCTTTTGACCAGTATCTTTTAATTGATCAATATTTTATTAAGACATCTTTTATACCAGCCTCATTCATCCTTATAAAAAAAACTAAAGTTCGTTTAAATGCATATGTGAAATTATGTAATTTTTGAGATACAGCCCATTGTCACGAAAATATGTTTTTTTAGGATTTTTTATCACTTAAAGTTGTTTAATGTGCTTGCATAGTTTCAATAAAATTGTGAAAGTAATTTAAGTAATTTTACAGAACCGGCTGAAGAAAAATGAAATAACAAGAAGTAAAACATAAGCAAAAGCTAATGTGTCTCTAAATGTTTAGGAACCGTATCGAATATCAACAACAATCTTATTGTTCTAAACAATATATCCAAACAATGCAACTTTTTGTACGCTGTGAATCGAAGGATATTTAAAAATCGCTACTAATAAATTTAAAATATGTGACCTATTTGCGTAATACCCTGTATACCTTAAGAAGCCCATACTATTAAACAAATTGCGCAACGTTGTGTTGCATAACTGCATTTAATTTTAGTCAAACATTAGTTACAAGTTGGGAGTTAACTACAGCATCGACAGTCTAATTCAAGAGCTATACAGTTATCATTTCTTGATTACAAAAATTTTTAAATAGATTCACATACTTTTGGAGAAGTTTTGTAAATGGTATCTCCACATGTATGAAGATCTAAGCCCGTCACTCTCTATGAGCTTACTTCCGATAGAGGCGAAACCTTAATCTCGAAAATATATAAAAAAATTGAACGAGTCTGCTAGTACTCGAGACACTGATGTGTAAACATATCCTATATGGACATCATCGACATGAAAATCCAATGCCACATTAGGCCGCGTCACGCCTGAATATAGGCAACCACTTATTTGGAATTGGTTGCCTATATTCTGGCGTTAGAAAGAACACGTTTTATACTAACGGTTACAGACAGGCTGCAAAACACATTCCCGATACAGATACCGCCAAACGTGCGTTGTTTAATGTTTACATTTATAACGCTTTCATTAGAATGTCTAATATTACACTTTACGCATAGCCCTCCGCTCGCTTCGCTCGCTACAAAAGCGCAACGAACAAAAACTAACCCAAGGCATGCCCAAAATCAAGAAAAAAAAATGTTTTGCAAATATAATCTCAAGAAAATAAAAAATAGGATTAAAACTAACCGTAAAACTCAACGCGAGCGAAGCCGCGGGTAAAAGCTAAAAGTGACCTATGTCCTTTACTATACTCTTGAAAATATGTGTACAAAATTTTATGATGATCAGTTGAGTAGTTTATGCGTAAAAGCGTAAGAAACAAACAACCAAACACATTCACATTTATAATATTAGTTATTCGCATTTTTCGCATTTATAATATTAGTTAGGATTCTTTATAAATACTTACTGGCAGCTTAAAGCGGAGTGGATTAATTCACTGCAAAATTAGACATGAAAATCTAATGCCCCCAGGAATAACATCAACCTATGGATCCAAATACACTGCGAATATAATATAATCAGTCTCTGATATAATAATATATTGAGGGGCCGACCCGTCCACAATTCAAACCCTATCTTTTATCTTCGTCTCTTCCACGCCATCTGCACAAACTTGCTATCTTTCTCTGACAAAATTTGATTGTTGAACGGGCCGGGGTCTAAACTAATACGAGGAGCGATCAGTATATATATTTTGCTATTTATTTCAATGCGTGGATGCAGGACACTTTAAGTTGGTCATACCCGGTCACATAGTCCTTCACTTTTCCGTCCCCACATATGATTTCCATCCCATTTGCCGAGATTTACCTTCATATCGTCGCGTAAGATGTGTACACATCAATAATTGATTCAGGTTTCAAAACATCCTCAAAGAATACTCCCTCCCCTACGAGTCCATTCTAAACTCCCAAAATCTCGATGAGGCTCTATTAATTTTTTTCTAAGATTACCAAGGTATTCTAGATACAGCGATTTAAGCGCTGCAACAAAGGAAAAGATAATGCACAGCAAAAACGAATTAATACGTTTAGCTTTCAGGCGATCCTGATATAAAAGGGCAAGCTAATTACGCTACCACTGAAATTCGTGACCACTTTTCAGGATTGATGAATCAAAGTTGAGAGAGAAACTTGGAATCTCTTACTTGGAGATAAAAAAATTATGTCACTAACTAAGGGAAGGAGAGCTCCAATCTCCAATTTCGATAGTCCAAAATGTCGGTCCGCACTGACAGAGGACAAAGCTGAATTGTTCGCAGAATCTTTCCAGAAACAATTCAGCGATAATCCCCCTGCCAATATTGCGAAAGATATCAGGATTGCGAATTATCCATATCTATAAGAATATAGAACCTCATTTTCCGTGAACTCAAGTCAATTTAGACGAAGTCAAAGCTATCATTTCCAGTCTTAACGATAAAAAGCTTCCTGTCTAGATGGCATTATTAATAGGATAATTAGAAAAATGCCAATCAGTTTCTAAATTATCCGAGCTATTGTCGATCTTTGTCATTTTCCATCAATTTGGATAAGGGTCAAAATTATAGTTACACTTAAGAGCGGTATCAGCCTTCAACTCCCTGGCAATTGCAGACCCACAAATCTTTTTTCTAATTTTTTGTCATATCTAAATTAAGTTAATCAGACTGGGAGTTCCCAGACAAGTTTTGTTACTGGTCGACTCCTTCCTTTTATGTAGATCTTTCTCAGTTTTTACTGATGATGACGCACAAGCCTATATCCAGTCCTAAGGCGGCAAGGCCATTCAAGCAGGTGTTCCTCAAAGCTCCCCATGATTCCCAAGTCCAGTTTATTCGCACCGTACTCTAAAAAGCCCCAAGGTGGTCAGTTATATCTCTTTGCAGATGATACT
This sequence comes from Pissodes strobi, assembly GCA_016904865.1. NCBI lineage: Eukaryota > Metazoa > Arthropoda > Insecta > Coleoptera > Curculionidae > Pissodes > Pissodes strobi. The sequence continues at coordinate 74,569 of MU188558.1, read as the reverse complement.
GCTTTAACTACTCGTGCATTTACCCCTAGATATATATGGAAAACAAAATTCAGCGCAACATTAACTCTCTAGCACTATGGATGCATAACTGGAAAATTAAAATAAATGCAAGCAAAGCTCAGGCTATATTCTTTATCAAGTCCCAAATCCCTATTCACAGTTCCATATATATACATCTCGTTGTATCAAACACATTCATTCCTTCGCTATACCAATATATTTATGACTAATATAATATTTGACAAGAGATTGTAGTGGGCGGCCAACAGCCCTTCCGAAGGCAAATGGTCAAATCTCTGCTATTTATTCACTTATTTGTCGAAAAAATAAACAATTTAAAAGTCAAAACACTTCTATATAAAACTTTTATTAAGATCCATACTAACGTGTATGTTTATGATACTATATATGGTAGCTGCTCCAAGGCGGAACATCCTAGTTTTCAAATAAACAAAATAATGTAGCTCGTATGCTTGTAAATTTTCCATATTATGTCCTTAGCACAATCATATATAACGACCTCACTAGAATTTTTTTTCTTAATTCCACAACAAAATTATTACTGATTTCTTTACAAGAACTGATGCTTCGGATAACTCCTTAATTAAACTTTCAAACATTCCAGCTAATCATAAGCACAAGTACACTTATCCACGTAACTGGCTAGATCGTATCTAACTTTCTAGTTTGATTTTCTCTTTCTATTCTTCCCTTCAAATACAAAGTTCTAAACAGCATTACTATCAGCACGATGTATAATCAATCATAGGAAAGTGGTGAAAAGCCCCGGCTTGTCCAAAAATGATCAAACCCAAACTATATAGTGAAGCAATTGCCTAGCGTATCAAGCAACGACGTCTAACCCAAAAGAATTCGTTGATATCAAGCACTACCATGCATTGGCAAATTAGTTCATGTGTTGCGCAATTTATTTGATAATGTATGGGCTCCTTTACAAAAAAAAATCCCATGACAAACCTTTATTGCTTTCTCGTTTATCGTTTTTATTTTATGACCCTTGATGTTAATACCAGAGTCCAAAGATTCTAATAAACTGTGGTTAGTACTAAAGAGCTATTGATTGCATTTCTGTCGTTTTTTATAGTTTATGTAAATATAAATGAAAAACTTGCTTAGATGATGCTTATAAATCTATTTTAGGAGCCTAAAGCTGCACGAGGATGGAATGGCACATTAAAAGCTGATAAACAGTATGAGTGCTTACATTTTATGCCATTCATTGTATTCGGCCCACGAGGTAAATAACATCAATTTATTTTTAGTGTATTTATAGATTTATTTTCTATATATCTATGTAATTAAATACCTAATTGAGGTGTCAATTGCATTACTTCATCTAGCGTTGGTATATTATTTACACCGTTTTTATTAATTCTAACCGATTATTTATAGTACTAGTTTTGTCTATAAATGTTTGTTTAATCTACCTGAATGTCTAAAAATCCATACACCCACCATATGATCTGGACTGGATGTTAACCAACCCTCTCACCACATTCAGATGCTGGATCTCAACAATGTGTTGGAAAAATATAAGAACATTCATACCTTTCAGCAAAACCCACTTTTTTAATACAAATGACAAAACTAACTTCTCAAACCTTTAAAAAAAAGGGAGGAAAATAGTTCTAGAGTTTGATGGAATGATTTGTGTCCAAGAGAAATTGAAGAAGAATCGCATATCATTAAGAGTGACAGCAGTCCCCATGGCTTCAATTTAAACCTGAAAAAGTTTATATATTTGTTTATATTCTAGCAAATACGGACAACTGGAAAGAGTGTTTACATAATAATTTCTTTCAGACCATTTTGAGGTAATAGAAATTAGAAATAGAACTATTAGAATTTTGTAGGCACTCCTAACCTAATGAAATAATAGTATTATTTAAAGGGCGTATAATGTAGACCATAATAACGATTATTATACGAGCCGCTTGTGGCGAGTGGTTATAATCATCGGAGTGTATTATGGTTCATTAACAACACATGCCTATGGTGACTCTACTTTCGAGGATGAGATGCGGTGTTGTCAGCAAAGAGGTAAACTTTGGTCAGTCTGGCGGTGTAGATGTCATAGGTAGATACGTTGTAAAATACGGGGCTAGCGGGGAGCCTTGGGGAACATCAGCTCTTATTGGAAAGAAGGTGGAGAGGGAATCGTCAAGAGACTGTGAAAGATCTGTTTTGAAGTCAAGAGTCGATTACATTTATTAGGGCATTGGGAAAGCCCACCCGAAGCATTTTAATGATAGGAGCGTAGTGCCAAACGCTCCGAATGATATATCTTTTAATTAAAATCGCTACAATTCTTGGATTCGCAGGGGCATGCTGTCGAGAAGACTTAAGTAATTTAAGTAATTTGACTGTTGGCGAAATTGCTAATTAATTATCACCCTGACCTAAGTTTGAACTTGAATTTGGAAAATATTATGTAAACATTCAAGGCAAATTATAAACAACCCGAGCGAAGAACTCAGGCGATTATGAACCTTAAAGTTGCAATGATCAGCAAGTTTTATTGAAGTGAAACTTCTTTAGTGAGGGTAATTTCGAAAAAATTAAAATCAAATGAAACTGAAATCAAGGTGAAACACTTTAATGAAGCATCTTCCAGTATGTCTGGAGGGCTGAAAATTTCAGGACATGTAGCTGGGGTTTGGGGTAAAATGATGATCATGGACGAAACCTGCACCCCGTACCCCTCCATGCTCCGCCAGGAGAGTGGGTAGCCGGAAAAACAAATAATTAATTGTTGGGAAAACGGGAAGAGCTACGGGCTACGGTGTCGAAATTTTTATGGTAGGTGCGCCTCATAGGGATCTATTTTTGACCATATGGAGGGACCGGGTCTCTAATTTAAGGGGGATTTTGGGGATAAAACCGTTTTTCGCCAATATCTTTGCAACGGAGCCTCAAATCTAAAATCTGACAAGCGATGACCCCGAATCACAGGGTCATCAGTTGGGGAGAGGGGTGAATTGCACCTTCATCCCCTACCCTCCCGGATACTCAAAAATTTTCCACAAAAAATGGGAAAAAAATTGAATAAAATGTAAAAAATTGTTCGGAAAGTTAATAAGAGTATCATAAAACGAAATAAAAAAAAATAGAATAAGTGTAATAAAAAAAAAGTAGAGAAACGCAGTTTTCGACGGAAAAAGGGCGAAGGAGTGAGCTAAAAGTTAAAAAATGCAAGAAAATGTGTCTAAAGCGGGGGCAAAAGTTGAAGAAAAAAAGCATAAAAAAATAAAAACTCAATTCCTTATATCTCTTTCAGAAGTTTCACTTCAGTTGTGTGCTTATAAAGGTGAGGCACATAATTCTTTATATAAATAGTCAATCCAACAGACTTTTGCATTTGTCTTCCACCCATTCCGCTCTATTATTGGATTGCAATCCACAGAGACGCAGTTCTCTAGTTGTTCTACCAATACGCTAATACTCAATACCCAAAGTTGATGTCAAAAAACAAGGCACTCTTCTGTCCTGATGTCGAAGACAAATCTGACAAATTTGGCTGCTGGTGGATAGCCCTGCTTCAAAACTCTATTGTTCGAGGGGAAAAGTGAGAGTGTTAGGATTATTTTTTCATCTATTTTGCCTACGCTAAATGGGACTATAATGGGTCTGTAGCTAGAGGTAAGGTTGGGATTATTATTATTTTTTCGTCATATAATTTTTGGAAGAATGTGGCCGTTCGATTGACTGGTTTTTTCAACAACTTACCAATATTTTTCGAGCAGCACGAACCACCATAAATGTAAAAATTCTCGGACACTATAGCCGACCCTTCTCATGGTGTCAAGAAGAGCCGATGGGTTATATAGCTCCAAGAATATCTGTCATATCTAAATTATACTTAAACGGTTATATCATATACCATTATATAACCAAATTGTTTACAATTACTGGATATATCGATTAGTTAGTCATAACTTAAGTAGGACCTTAACCACTGGAGATTTTGTAAATATTGTATATAGTTCATTGGTATATCCCATCCCATATTTTATAAACTTAAATATTTAGGTATTGTATATGTTATTAAATAGTCTAGTACTTAAGGAGGTTCGTATATCTTAATAAACCTTCAAATCTTATAAATATTATATATTGTTAGCTAATAGGGCAATAAATATGATTCTGTCATACTAAGTATAGCGCATAACCCCCAAATATCTTTCTAGTTTCGAAGAGGTTTTTTGTATAATTTTTTTCTTTAGTCCTTACTTAACTGTATATATAAGATTCGTATTTTTTACATTTTTAACCAATCGCAAGTCAATGTACTGGTATTTCCATATAAGAAGTGCTACAGAAGATGGTACTTATATTTGTAGCACTTAGCCAAAGTGCTTAATAGCAGCCAGCCTTAGGCTTAAGCATTAAGTAGCAGAAATGTGATCTTTTAGGTGTAATACATATCAATGTAACTAAAATATTAAATATATGCTTGCTCTTGTTCTTGTGAATCCAATTTTAGGCAACGAAGACTGTCTTTACACATACGTGTATGTTCCACGAGAAACCATAGATCCGAATGAATTGCTAGATGTTATAGTGCATATTCATGGAGGTGCCTTCATGTTAGGCTCACCAAAATATATGGCTGGACCTGAATTTTTAATGGACCGTGATGTTGTTTTTGTTTCATTAAATTACAGGTTAGGAATTTTGGGTAAGTAGTTTGCCTAAGTTAAGTACAGTATTTCACGTGTTGCTTCTATTAGAATTTATTTCATAATTTTGAAAAATTCTGTGATGTGCCATGCCATTATGACATAGAAAATAAGTCCATTCCAATGGGTGTTTTTGGTACGGCAAAATTATCAACTGAGAGTTGATTGGTTCAAGAAAATGGTAGCATTTATTGAGCCTGCATGATTCCATCAGAATACTAAGCCTATTGTTGTAAACGTTTTTAAAAAATTACGGCATTTAAGCACGCGAATGTAACAGGGGCTTTGCCTATGTTTGGCGCGGCAGTTATAACCGTTCCGTGATTCCTAAAAATCTTAACGGCGGGCACCCCAATGGCTTTTTTCCAAAATGTCAAAGTTATTTCCCCTGATTGGCTGAACATGATCGGGTGGGAAAGTCCAGACGGGACGCTTATTCGTATCGGACGTACGAGATCGCAAATTTTATAGCGCGACTGTATAATGTAAATGTGCAGGCTTTTCATATTTTGGGTTAGTTTTGGTTAGCGCTTGGTTGGTTTCTGTTTGTTGAGCCCCCGTAGCGAGCGAAGCGAGCGGAGGGCCATGCATGAAGTGTTTAAATAATTAAGGATAAAACGTAACGGGGGTATTCTAGCTAACATTTATATTATAGTCGCCTTATGACAAGGTGCGATCCTGTACGTTCGATACGGATATGCGCCCGGGACGCACGTTGCTAAAAGTAAAATACTTAGTGCTAGTAAAGCACGGCACCTAATGAGGCCATTGTATTATTTGACTTCACGCCTGACTCTCCGCTCGCTTCGCTGGCTACGGGAGCTCAAGGAACAGGAACTAACCAAAACTAACCCAAAGCATACCCAAAATGAAGAAAAAATACTTTTCACATACATAACCTTAAAAAGGACTTGCGCTTCGTTCTCGGTTGAGTGAACACGTGTCGGGTATCGGCCCGTTCGTCTTCAGCTTCATATACATATATGATCAGTTTGGGGGGCGCGTGGTGCGCGTGCGAGAACCGTTTTGATTCCCCGAGGAAGAATCGGACGTCCGGGGGGTTTGAGCTCCGTGCATGTACATGATTTAATTGTTTGTGTTCGAACCTTAAAACAAGCCGTGCATGTACAAGTACAGTCTTTACTGGCTGAATTGTTCACGCAAAGGCCAACAGCGAGTCGTACTACTACTATAACCTTAAAAAAACCGACGGGAATTGAAACCCCGAGCCGCCGTATCATAGGCCCAACATCTAACCACTGAACCACCAGAGCACTTCCAGACGACTCAGTACACCACGCACCGCAAAGACATCGGTAAACTGAAGCCTCATTAGGTGCCGTGGAATTGGCATATAACACATACTAAAAACACACTCAAATTAATCCCAAGAACAAGGATTTTCTAAAGCCCTCCCTAAGCAACTTCCGTACGACCCTTATCGTAACCAAAATGTCGCGATGGGCGCCCAACGTGCTCAAAGATCGATTTTACTGCGATCTTTGTTAAATTCGTACGAAATTCGGCTTGGTGAAACCCTTCAGACTCGAATCGCTCTTTGCACATCTGGCGTGCGGAGAGTCTCCAAAGTCCTAAAGACACCAATACGTGTGAAATATTAGTTAAAATATCTTAGCATTAAGAAAAAAAATCCAAATAAAACTTGTTAAACCAAAAATACTAGACCAGAGAGTTGGACTTTCCTGACGCATATATAAGGCTTATCTAGTGAATTGGATAGGGATTTAACACAGGAGAGTGTCCCAATTTTTGAAATTAGTAATCATTCGAATTACTCATTCTTGTATAAGGCTCAGCCGAGATTAAGAGAAATAAATGGATTAGGGATGTAGATATTTGTGAAAAACTACTTCCACTACTACTTTTTGACAAACCTCCCCCTGCTAGGCCCTTTTGGTACTTTGTAAAAATTTGTTATCAGGATTCAAGTCAAAAATAGAAATGTTGTTCATTGACATACCAAAAGACGAATAACACAAAAGTTGTTCAAAAATCAATTAAGTTTAAAAGTATTTCCTCTAGATGGATCCTCTGGGAATATTTACCAACTTACAGCTCTTTCAAAGCATTTGTAAGTAAGTGAGAAAATAAACTTTGGTTGCATTTAATTTGAGCTTTTGAATTAATTGTGTGACCCCCACAAGGATGACCTTAAGAATCACGTAGAACTCTCATATATCTATAGGGTGTTCCAAATTTTTACTGAAAATAATTTTATTACCCACCTACCGTGTATTGTATTTGATTCAGCTGCTGCTGTGGTGGCTGCTATCTGCAACTTTCCTTGGATTTGGTGGACCCAACTTTATTTTCTCCGTACTGACAATAAGATCAGTTTACGGGTTGGACGTTGTCTGAGAACTCTTGAGAACTTTTAAATAAAAATGATTCGACTCGATAGCGATTTGATATCCCGTGATACAAACATTGTTGTAATATCTTAAGACATGTCCCAAGATAGTAGATATCTGAAAAAGTCTAGAATGACCTTCGTAACCACCCCAGTCTTAGGCAACCGCACACCAAAAGCCTCCGAGTATGGAGGTGGTCGAAATGGATCGAGATAGATCAGGAACAGATAGCTTTATCCCAGTCCCCTGCTGATTTCTAGCGAGTATATTTGGGACCCCTGAGGAATTCATATTAGATCCGGATGCGGTCTTTGATTATCACATCTGTTTCTGTATTGGTCCCTTACTGCAGTGGTTCTAAAGGCACTTTCGTCACCTGAAGGGACGTATATGCATGCGGACGCAGCCCCGTCTCCAGGTTTTAGGCCGCCCGAGGCGAGCAGGATTTGGCCGCCCCTTACAACAGATCAATTAAGGAACTTTTGTCCGTTCTAGAAAAGTGGTGGCTCGTGACCTGTTAAAGAGGCAGTGCTGCTCAGGGGACGCAAAATCGAAACATTTATATATACTCGTGGTAGGGCGCCGGAGGTGGCAAAAAGCGAAAATTTTTACAATGGTCAAGGTCAAACGACCTAAAATGATGAACTAGAAGTTAGCCCAGCAAAAATATTTCATTTTACTGTAGGCCAGCAACCTGCATATAGAAAAAGTTTCACGCTACGATTCAGACACTATTGCCTCGGAAATGGACGGATAACTAGGACAATCGACCCAAGCAACGAAATAAGGATATTCTGCTGGGCATATGGAATGTTTTAAGTTGGCATAGACCAGGCATAGCAACAAGAGCAATTAAGCAGTTGGAACTGTATAGGATAGATATCACAGCCGTACAGGAGATCATGTGGACAGGCACCGGCAGTATTCAAATGCAGAACTCGCTAGTGTTTTGGTTAGGTTCCGAAAATTTACAAGAATTCAGATGTGGTTTGGTTGTTAGCGGGTAGTATCGAACAGCTATCTTAGCCTTTAAGCCGATATATAACAGAATGTGCATACATAGAGTAAAAGGCAGGTGGCACAACTTGACTCTGTTCTCAGTACACGCCCCAACGAATGAAGCGAACGAATAAAAAAAAATGAATTCTACGAGCTATTAGAACAGGAATATCAAGCAGCGCCTAGGAACGATATAAAAAGCGTAATGGGCGACCTACACGCCCAGTTAGTAAAAGAAGACCACCTAAGGCATGTAGTGGGAAGACCTTTATGACGTGTCAAACGATAAATGTAACAGATTAGCAGAATTTGCAATAGCAAGTAACATGTCCCTTAAAAGCACTCAGTTCCAAAGAAAGAACATCCACAAAATAACATGGTTATCAAACGATGGAGTGACACGAAACCAAATAAACCATATCTTAATAGATGGACTTTTTCTAGTAATATAGAAGATGTTAGAAGTAAGCGGGGGGCGGATAGCGACTCAGATAATTTTCTGGTAAGATCTAAACTAAAAGACAAAGAGCAAATGCTACAAAATGAAATTACTGTAGACAGCGTGGAAGAAGGATGGAAAGAAGTAAAAACAATAGTAAGGGAAGCGACTAATGAAACTCTAGCAACAACAACAGGAAGTCGCATAATTGGATGGTACGATCAAGAGTGTGAAAGCATATTGGACGAAAAAACCAAAAGGGGAACAACCTTTCTGGAAAACCCCACGAACGAAAACAAAGATGCTTTTACTACAGCACGTACCAATGCCAGAAAACTACTAAGAATGAAAAAGAAGGAACATCTGGAAGAAAAAGTGAGAAAAGTAGAGGCAAACAACGCCAACAATCAAGCAAGGGAATTCTATAGAGGAATAAGAACGGAAACGGGACAAGCTTTAATTTTGTAGAAGATGATACTAGAAGACTGCTGACCTCAGAGGATGATATAATACAAAGATGGAGGTAGTATTTTTCCAAATTGCTTAACAGACAGAGAAATAGAGAATGACCAAAACGCATTTTTCTATACGGCAGAGCCTCGATTTGGAACCACCTTCACTAGTGGAATTCAAAAGGGTCATCAGCAAGTTAAAGAATCACAAATTCCCAGGTGAAGACGAAATAAATGCAGAACTTCTAAAGAGCGGCGGAAATGCGTTACATCATATCGTAACAAACATATGGAACCATGAAAAGATGCCAGGCGAATGGAACAGCAGCATAATAATACCCATCCATAAAAAAGGAAGGAAAGCGGACTGTCGGAATTACAGAGTTATATCGTTAGTAAACACCACTTATAACATAGTATCGTTGATCCTAGTGCAAAAGCTAATACCATATGCTGAGGAAATACTGGGCGGTTATCAGTGCGGTTTTCGACCAGGCAGGTTCATTATAGATCACATTTTTATAGTCCGCCAGATCATGGAGAAATGTTGGGAGCACAATAAAGATATACATCCAATATTTGTGGATTTTCAACAGGCGTACGACTCGATCAACCGGGATCAGCTCTGGTATGCAATAAGGGAAATGGGAATACCATTAAAGTTAATAAACATAAGCAGAATGTGCGTTGAGAACTCGAAAGCAAAGGTGCGAGTTGGGAATGCTTCGTCAGAAACATTTCATATCTGCACAGGCCTGCTGCAGGGAGACCCTATATCTTTTTTACTTTTTAACCTTGCGCTGGACTGGGCCATGAAAAAAGGCTCCCTGCAACTAACTCTGGGTTTCGCTATGGATGGCGCAAAACTCGTGATAGCTTTTGCCGATGACATAGATGCTGTTGCGCATAATACCAGGGATATTAAGGATGTGTTCTCTTCTTTTGAAACTCAAGCTCAAAAAATGGGATTAAAGATCAACGAGGCCAAACTAAATACATGGTAACCTCTAAGAATCGGAGGCAAAGGATAAGACAAAATATAAATATTAATGATTACAATTTTGAAGTCGTAAAATAGTTCAAATATTTAGGAGCAACAAAAATAGGCGAAAACAGAAATGAAAAAGACGTAGCTGCTCGTATCGCATCGGGAAACAGAGCCTTTTATGCACTATCTACATTCTCTAGATCCAAACTACTTACAAGAGGAACTAAGGTAAAGATGTATAAGATTTTAATACGACCTGTTACACTATATCGCACTATATCCTAAACAAACGCGAAATCGATAACCTGTTAATCTTTGAAAGAAAAATATTAAGAGCAATATATAGACCATGCAGGGACAGTATAACAGGAGAGTGGAGACGCCAAAAAAAGAACGGGCTGGAGGAACTATACGGCATGGAAAATATAGTAAGGTGGATCAAGTCTAGTCGACTTAGATGGGCGGGACATGTTTTTAGAAGTGATGACCAAAATGTTTTGAACATCATATACCATGAAAGGCCAGAGAGAAGATCTATTGGCCGGCCTAGGAGGACATGCAAGGACGCAGTTACGGAGGTTTTGAGAAAAATGGGTATAACACAATACGAAATGGAAGCACAATAGACAGAGCTGGAGGGCAATAGTGGATGCGGCCAGAACTCACGCGGAGTTGTAGTGCCAGCAAGAGAGAAAATATTTCATTAAAAAAAATAGGTTTCGTTACATACATTTTCACTTTTTTGATACGATTAACAAAATCCTTGTCAAAAACTACTTTAAAAGTAGGAAGGGCGGCGCCGGCGTCCTAGAGCCTTAGCTCACTGGCTTCCACTGTTTTAGCTAAATACCAAATACTTACATATTAACTAGCGAGTTAACTATGAAATAATACATTATATATACCTTTTCGTGTCCCCACTTATTTAAACTAAAGCCAACCTTATTTGGTTCAAGACTTAGGTTCATTAGAAAATTATTTTAAAAGACCGCCGCGGGTGGCATTAAATTTGTAAATAATTTGCCTAATTTTGTTTTTCGTGCGGGTTTTTAGATTAAACATTTCAGTAGATGCGAAAAAATGCCGCCCCTAAAAATCGGCCGCCCGAGGCGGCTACCTCGCCGCCTCACCCCTGGAGACGGGGCTGGCGGACGTCACTATTCTTGTGAAGGCCAAAATTATTAAATATATTTTAGGATTTCAGTAAACTTCAACATAATTGTAAAAAATTTAATAAATGTAAAGTAAGCATTATACCTGCGACAATGTTTATTAAAGGTCTTAATTTGGATTTAAGACTATAAAGCTATTTTTATTTTGGCGTTTTAATTCAAATCTTTTTACTTTTGTTCAAAATCTGAAGATTTTTTATAATTTAGAGTAACTTGCCTTTATGAATTGCGGATTTGGTGGCCTTATCTAAGTTGTGACGGTGAATTTGTCATAGCTGGCATTATTTGTATTTGTTTACAATTTCTTAATATTCTCTTATAGCTTCCAAATTTCAGTTAGTTGCAGCGGTGGTTATACAATACCACAAATTCCTGGGGTATTTATGAATCTGTCTGCCATTTATAGCTACAGAAAACCAACGGATTTATGGATTTTAAGAACTTTTATGCTTGTTTCAGGCTTTTTAAGTACCGAAGATAAAGTTGTTCCAGGAAATAATGGACTAAAAGATCAGAGTTTGGCTCTACAATGGATCAAGGATAATATTAAATATTTTGGAGGCAATCCCGCATCTATAACAATTACAGGCTTATCTGCAGGTGCAGCCAGTGTACATCTCCATTATTTTTCTCCACTATCAAAAGGTACATAACAAAACAGGAAGCTTAACCGCGTTACCGATTATTTCGAAAACTATTCAGATGATATCCGGCTTCTCATGATACCATTCTATGCTATTGTACAGGATGATATAGATTTGTAGAGTAAATTAGTAAACTTATTCAAATTGGGAGAGTAGGTATTGTTTTTCTAAAAGGCCTCGAGAAATTCAGATTACAAATGGCACCCGATCAGATCTGCCTGAATTGATATGGTACATTTGATCGTTGACTGAATAATAGTCAACGATTGTATGTAATCCTGATCAAAAGTTGCCGTTGCTGTCACATGATCCAATGAAGAGTTTTGTTTTTGAGTTATATCTTTTCCAGAATTCAAGCTTCCCACATAAAAACACTTTAACACGAGCGTTTTTCTTGCGATGGAGCATCGAATTACGGCTGGTAACTTTTTATCGGGATGACATCATAAACCATATTATGTCATAAGTTTGAAATAATCTGACCTGGAACCTAGAACAATTTTCCATAAAAATTCAAAATATGACCTTTAAAGTATTTGTTTCTATTACTATATTATACTTTATACGATTTTTTAGACAAACCAATAAAAATGCAATATCACAGCAATATTCGGTCAATATCAAAGATTATGATGACCATGCCAGATTTTAAATGTATCAAACTAACCCAAACTAAAGTATTTATTTGTCATTATATGCCTGTAATTATAGCGTACGCAATGAACATTTAATGGCTATTACGCCACTCATATTCATACTCGTGTCATTTAAAGGATTTTTTTAACTATAGACTTAAACTTAATAAATACATGATACTCTTCGAAGTTGCCATAATTTTTTGCGAAAAATATCAATAGATGCCTTATAGAGAGATCCTTTTTCAATGGATGCCATTTCAAATATGATATTTTTCTGCATGTTTGTCATTGAAAAAGTATTCACTCAGGACCCAGGACATCATTTCAATAATTTCATATTTCTCATAACTTACAATTTAAATAAAATTAACAGAATTAATTAAATTATTAGTTTGAAGACACAGACGTTAAGATAAAATAGAAACCCAAAATAATTTTAGCTTTCTAACGATAATGTTTAACGAATTTTGACGAAATATTTAGTTTATTTTAATTCATATATAGGATTATTCCATAGAGGATTTTCCCAAAGTGGTACAGCATTACAATGTTGGGCCTTGGCGGAAAATTCTTTGGAAAAAGCCAAAGCTGTTGCTAAAAACGTAAGTTGCCCCACTTCGTCAACGAAAGAAATGGTGGAATGCCTTCAGAAGATTGAGGGAACCAAATTGATAAATGGTATAAGAACTCTTTTTGTCTATATGGATGCAATTCCTATTACACCATTTGGTCCTGTTGTGGAGAAGTATCCCGAAATGGCGTTTTTAAGTGAACATCCATACAAGATGCTTCAGGAAGGAAATATACACGATGTACCGTGGGTTGCATCTAATACCAAAGATGAAGGTTTATTTCCAGTTGGACGTAAGTATAAACGTTTTTTTCTGAAAACCAAACAATTCTTTATGGCAACTTGACTTGGTTCTTAGTTCTTGAGCTAATCAAAATGTCACTACCATTAGGTGGGCTAAACGGGACTTGGATTTTTAGCTCGTCCTATAAGAAAATTGAAAGGAATCACCTTCTGTACTTTTCAAATTCCGAGCTAAAATTTTAAACGTCTGAACAGAAAAAAAAGTAAAATGCTAGAAGCGGCTGGTTGGACTTAAAAAAATGGTCTTGACCTATGCAACAAATGTGGATGTTAAGTTTTCCTATATGTCAAGTATAATTATCGTTTAAAAAAACCTACTGGTCCAAAGTCCCCCGCAAGTATGGGTGTCTTTGGACATTAAAATTTAAAAAAATAATCA